>SJYA01002616.1:517359-563547 GCA_006410615.1 Neotragus moschatus | reverse complement strand
ACCCACCCTGGCCCCACCCCCGCCCCCATAACCCAGGAGTACAGTGTTGTCTTGTAACTGGAGCTCAACTTGGCCAGCGGGGTTCCCCTCCTCACTCCCCATGCTGGCTGGCGGGGGGGCGCCTCTAATGGCCCTGGGTCTTGGGCGGCTTGGGCTCGTGGATGACAGCAGCCGCCGACAGCCAGGGCCCGATGGCCCGGGCGGTGCTCTGCTTGGCCACGCTGTAGTGGCTGATGACCGTGTAGAAGCGGCTTCTGGAGCTGGGGTCCTGGGATGAGTAGTAAGCATCCAGGGAGGCCGGGATACAGCGCTTGTGCTGGGGAAGAGAGAGACAGTCAGGAGGAGCTCAGTGAACGCTTCCCACCTGCCCTGCAACGAGCCATCCCATCTGGGGGCCCCGGCCAGCCTCGGCTCGCAGCCAGCTGGAGGGGATGGCAGCTGGCCTGGGCCTGGTACTCGTCAGACCTTCCTTCACGTCATCACCATCACCGTCATCAAAGCTGCCACCTACAAGAAGACAGAGGAAACTAACCTGATGTTAGAATCGTTCCCAGAGGTGGAGAAGGGGTGAGAGAAACGAGTCAAGGGGATCAAAAGATACGAGCTTCCAGTTATAAAATGAGTAAGTCCTGGGGGTGTAATGTACAGCATAGTGACACAGTTAATAATACTGTAGTGGATATCTGGAAGTTTCCAAAAGAGTAGGTCTTAAAAAGTCTTCATCGCAGGAAAAAAATTTGTGACTATGCAGAGTGATGGATGTTGACTTAACAGCGGTGATTATTCTGCAGTATTTACAAATATTTAATCACTATGTTGAATACTTGAAGCTAATACAATGTTATATGTCAATTAAACCTCAATCAAAGGAGAAGAAATGAAAGGAAGGAGGGAGAGAGAAAGAAAGGAAGAAAGAGGGAGGAGGGAGGAAACTGATGCCAATATTAATTCAAGGTCAACACCCTCTGTGTACTAACTGCAGGGTTACAGTGGACAGTTAATAGCTCTTTGCCTGGCTGATTCACCCATCCCCTAACTGCTTCACTGGACCACTGCCTGTAGCCAATTGCTGTCCATTTCTTTTCTCTGATTGGGAATGTATTACTCTTTCTTCTTATATCCAAGCCTTGGTTCCTAACAACATATAATTATATATTTGCCTTATCCTACCATATCAATCAAATGGTCCCAAAATAACAGCAATATGACGAGTAACAGACTACTAAATGGACTGTATCATTTCTCTGCAGCTCTCTGTGTCCTTAGAATATATTCCACTGAGGGTGTGGAGTCAATATACTGTATTATACAGTCATTTGGAGCAATTATTTTCTTGGTAAGTTTAGTCCTCGACTTGATATACAGCTGGATTTTAACTTGGTTTTAATTTCAGGAATTTTTTTAAATTTAGTTTTTACAAACAAGTCAAACATTGACACATATCCAGGACAAACGTATATCAAGACAAAGGCGGAGAAGCCTTGCTCCTCATTCCTGTCCCTTCTGTTCCCTCTCTGCCCACCTGACTCAATGTGTTTCTCAGTTGTTGTTTTTTTTAAATTTATCCATCCAGAATTTCTTTCTGAAAATATAAGCAAACATCATTCACATTCCCTTTTCTCACTGAAAAATAGCACCTTTTGTTCCTTACTCTTATCCCAGAGGGTATTCTCTCTCCATGTCTGGAGACCCCCTCACTCACTATCGCAGTTGTTTGGAATTTCATATGCAGACACATCATAGTTGATTTCACTGTTTCCTACTGACATCCCAAGACTGATAGTGGTTGCTAGTCTTTCAGAACCCCAGCTTCTAACACCTAAGAAGGTCATCTTAGGAAGTCATGTAGCAGAACCAAAAGACATGTTTTTAAGGCAGAAAAGTTCCCATTTGATTCCCTCACTTTGGAACGTAACANATTTCTCCCAGCAATCTTGATTCCAGCTTGTGATTCTTCCAGCCCAGTGTTTCTCATGATGTACTCTGCATATAAGTTAAATAAGCAGGGTGACAATATACAGCCCTGATATACTCCTTTTTCTATCTGGAACCAGTCTGTATAGATGTAGTTAAACTAAAGATCATGAGATTAAATCATCCACGGCTATCCAGGTGGGTGCAAGGACAAGTGCCCTTATGTGAGACATACAGAGGGAGACAAACATGGGGAGGAGAGAAGGGCACAGAACTAGAGAGGCTGAGATTGGAGTGATGCAGCCACAAGCCAAGGAACACCTGGAGTCACTAGAAGCTAGAAAAGGCAAGGACAGATCCTTCTCTAGAGGCTTCAGAGAAAGCATGGCCCGCCAACACCTTGATTTTGAACTTCTAATCTCCAGAAATGCAAAAGAATAAATTTCTGTTGCATTCATCCTGTGTGTGGCAGTTGATTGTGGCAGCCCAGGAAACTAACCTGGTGCTTTCCCACACTGCCTGGCATATGGGCTATAGATGTGTGTGCTCCCCTTTCTTGCCATGTCATCTGCCATGCTCTTCAGCATGCACTTCAAGGGCTCCAGTCACTCAGGAAGACTGCCATTTCTCAACACAGATTTCTCTTGTATACATTGGACATGCAATGTATGTCCTTTTTTCCTTGGAGAGCTCCTTTCATGCTTCAAAACCCAACTCACAACATCTCACCTCCACTAGAAAGCCTTCCCTTGCTATCTTGTTTTCTCACCACACTTCATTTTCCCTTCACCACATAGCACTCAGCCCACTGTATCATGACTATCTGGACTGTACCTTGTTTGCCTCTGTGGTCCAGCTCATGACTTGGCACAGATCAGATTTCCCACCCCACATTCTGATGCCACACCCCTTTCTTCATTTTTGGCACAAAGCACTTCCTTGAGTGAATTTTAGGGCCCCTTTTAACTGTTCCACACCTGACAGAGTAACCAGATAAAATCATTACATTGAGCCATCTGAGGCAGTCTGTCTGATGCTGGGAAATGATTAGCTTTTCCCATGAAGCTGCTTCCTTGTCTGCCTGCTGGGCCCTGAAAAGATGAGAAACTTCTCTCTGATGGCTGGGAGAACTAGATTTTCCATTCTAGGCAATGTCCATGCAGTTTTCGGCAGTAGCTGTGGCCCCATCCCAAGAAGGTTCCTGTTCTGCTTCAGATTCTGATGAGCTGTGTGACCTTCCACAGATGCTTCTTTTCTCTGAACTCCTATTTCCTCTTCTGTTGAATGGAAACAAAAATTCCACCCCACAAGACTGATGTGATGACTGTATGAGATGATGTCTGTAAATTACCTGGTCTTGTCCTGGTCCCTGGGCTTAACTGATAATAGCAGTCACTTATTGACTGTTCAGTAAGGCACTGGGTACTGTGTGAGGTGCTTCTTATCTAATATCTTCTTTAATCCTCATGATAGTCCTATATGCCTCATTATTACATCCATTTTACAGCTTTGCACACTGAGGCACAAAGGCATAAAGTAACTTGTCTGAGGTCAGGTGGTTATTGAAGTAATAGAGCCTGATTGGAATTCTGGAATATCAGCTTCTGAAGCCCTCAACCCTAAACGCTACCTTAATGGACCGTTTGATAAATATTTCCTTGGAGATATTTATGCCCTGCAGTTGCATTTGCTTGTAACAGTGCAATGAAGCAAGATGATGTATACAGTAAACTTATTCCAGGAAGATAATGCCACAGCAGACATGAAACCCCAGGAGTGAGGAAGAGAGAAGAGAAAAACAAAAAACTCTCCCACTATCTGTTAAGCCAGGGCGCTGATCTAGACCCTCATTATGCCAGGAAACAAGAACGTCATTAACATTCACGCTCTGCACCTTCTCGGCACCACGATACCCAATAAACCATCCTTCGTTATGAAGAATGCAAACCCTGGAAGCCTCAAAGCAAGAGAATCGCTCACATCGGAGGAATAAAACTTTGTGGGGAGATAAAAACAGAGCTGCCCAATAGATATTCGTCTTCCATATGTGACAGCTGGAGCCTCTAGAGACAGAATTAGGCCGCCCGGCGCCGTGCTCCTGGCTCGGCCCCAAAGGTCCTGACAAAAGGGCTTGAGTAGAAAGTGCGAGAGGATCGCTGAATCCATAAATTCTGCCCAAATGACACCCTCTCCTACCCCTCTCCCTAGTACCAAGTAGCAAATGGAGTAGAGTCTCCAGGGGGTCTAGACTTCAAGTCCAGCTCCGACTCTTATTTGCTGTGGCCCTGGGCAAGTTGATTGCTTTTTCAAATCTTTGGCGTAGTTCTTTCCACCAGCTGTTGTGAAATAGAATTTGATCGTGTCTGAAGCCCTAAAGCATAGGCCTAGCCCAAGGTAATGACCTCAGTTAGCATCTAGAGGGAACACACACACATCACTTTGTGTTCTGGCAACTCTGCGGGAAAGGTATGAACAATGTGCCCATTGTACAGATTATCTATCAGAGGCAGATGGAATGACTTTACCTACATGAGGGGAGACTAAGGATTTGAACTCAGATCTGTCTAACTCAGAAGTCAGCTACCTAACCACATGTATTTTGCCAATAAATCTATAACTGTGTTAGAGTTTATTTTTACTAAAAGTATATTGTGTTATAAGAACAAAATGGGAAATCCAAGAGGAGAAACACCCGTTATGATGTTGCCACCATCTCAAGTCCGGTTTTACATGCTTGCTATTTGTTTCTATCCACGTGCCTCCCTGCATAAGTCCTGATCCCCCTGCTCCTTCTCAGTTTACCCATTTGTGATCCATCCAACTTTTTCTGATCACAGAGAACTTCATCACAAGCCCGGTCCGGGCCATCCCAGAACAAGACAGGTCTCAACTTCACCATCTACGAAATGACTCCAAATCATTACACTAATCTGTACAAAACCGTCATGAGGTGCAACAAAGAGGAGCAACGCAAACGGCAAATCACTCCTGCAAAAATGCTGAACTAATACTTCTTATTGCCAACAATGCCATTACAGTTGCACATTACTAGCTGCTGCTGCCGCCGCTGCTAAGTCGCTTCAGTCGTGTCCGACTCTGTGTGACCCCAGAGACGGCAGCCCGCCAGGCTCCCCTGTCCCTGGGATTCTCCAGGCAAGAATACTGGAGTGGGTTGCCATTTCCTTCTCCGCGCATTACTAGAGTTCAGTTTAATTCAGTTATTTCCTCAGCACAAGGACCGCTGGGTGTTATACTGCATCACCATCCCCTGTGACCTGTCCTCCCAGACTGACTAACAGCCCCTCAAGAGCGGAGCAGTGCTCTTTCAGCTTCTGGGGCCCTGAAAGTAGACGGTGTTAGTCCTGGGCCCTGCACTTAGAGATCTGGGTTTCTTTGGTCTGCGCAACATTCACAAATCAGCATTTCAACCTAAGTCCAGGAGGTTTGGATGCAAGTGACCTGGAGCCTACAGTTAGATCAAGACAAGGGCCAACATCCTTTGTCTGGCTTCTGAAGAGAAGGCAACAAGGACCATACATCCTTGAGAGTCAGATATTAAGCACAAAGAGGGTCTCACTCAGTCCCACCCAGGGTCCCATAAAGTGGGTACTGCCCACATTCTTGCTTCTCAGATGAGGAAACTGAGGACTGCAGAGGGTGTATAGTTGTCAGGATTTTCCAGGCCATCAGTCGTAGAGCAAGACCCAGAAGCCAGGTCTGTCTGGATCTAAAACACATTTTCGTCCCTTGGCACTACACTTAATCCTCTGGTCCTGCTTACCTATCCTACGACACCAACCGCTGTGACCCTAGGAGCCCTCTCTCACTCACACAGAAGTGCACAGATACACAGATACACACACAGGCAAATACAGACACACAGAGACACACGTAGACACAGAGACCCATAGACACACAGACATAAATACACACACACACAGCACATGCACAGAAATATATAGATGTACACAATAACACAGACACTACAAATACACCCAGATCCACACAGGCAGAGGCACACACATACACATGCAGACACACACACACACACCCAGAGACAGAGGAACACAGTCACACAGACACACACAGACGTGCACAGTATAGTCTAGTCCTTAAACTCCAGGCTCTCTGCTGCTGGCACTCCTTTCCACTATCTTCCCCTGGAGGGTGTCTCCCCAACACCCCAGGAAGCCACCCCAGACATCTCCCTCAGGAGGGTGGTCTCTTTGGGTTCCCCTGAACTCCTTCCTGGCCACTGTCATGTGCTGCTCCATGTCATCAAGATTTCTAAACCCATCAGCGAGCTCTACCCCACCATGAGTCTCTCAGGGGCAAGGACGGTACCTCACCAACCTCCAGCCCAGCTCTCAGCGGGGCTCAGCACCAGGAGCACACAAATGAGCTTCAGAGATCACATATGCCTTCGTTTCAGCCAGCCCAGAGCTAGGCCCAGCACAGGGCAGGTGGTCCCCTCCCCCAGGGTACCAGCCACACAGGTCTTGGCCACAATCTGAGGTGCATCCAGCCTCACTGCATCCAGCCGAGCCTTGTCCAGACGCAGCCTGCATCTTCATCTCCGTGGAGATGCCAGCCCTGCAGCCCAAATAGCCTGTCCTGTTAAGCTACTTTCATTCCTCAATCCTCTTTCTTGGCAGAAGAACTGATAAAAAAAAAGAAAATCAGGTCAGCAAAATTGGTTTGGTAAATTAGAAATCATCTTCGCCAAGTTCCCATGTGTGGCACCGCTTGGATGCCAGCGGGGGGTTCTGAGCCAGATAAGCTGTTCCACGTCTTCCTGTAATTCCTGCAAGGCTGAGCGCCGATGCCTGCCAGCAACACAAGAGCGCACGCAGAGGGATTGCCTCTGTACAGAAGGCGGCCACGTCTGGGGGAGGCCGCATTTCTGCCTCTAGTCAATTCGCTACTTTTGTCCACGAGAAGGAAGGAATCTCTACCCAATCTTCCACCTCCTCACTCCTCCCGCCCTACATATATACATGCATACACACACGCACACACACACACACAGAGGCACACACTCCCTACCTAGGAGGAGTCTTGGAGGAGTTTTCACAGAACACAGTTAACATAGCAGGCCTGAGACTGCTTCCCTTGGAAGGGTCCACTTGCTACCTGGCATCCAGGAATTTGGTAAAAGGAAGGTTCCCATGATGCTTCCCTAGTGGCTCAGATGGTAAAGAAACTGCCTGTAATGCGGGAGACCCAGTTTTGATCCCTGGGTCGGGAGGATCCCCTGGAGAAGAGAATGACAACACACTCCAATATTCTTGCCTGGAAAATCCCATGGACAGAGGAGCCTGGTAGGCTACAGTCCACGGAGTCACAAAGAGTTGGACAGACTGAGCAACTAACATTTCCCATGAGTCCCAGAACTAGTAAGAAGGACTCACTGTGCCTACACTATTCAAACAACATGGTTTATGCTGAACACCTGCGTTCTTTCTGGAGTCCAGAACTTAGGTACATGCAAGTCTGCTGATGGGACCCAGCTCCCAGCAGAAGCCCTGGGCACTGAGTATCTAGCTAGTTCCCTGGTCCACCACTCTCCATGAGTATGCTCACAACCCCTTGCTGGGGCGCGTGAGCATGTCCCGTGCAATTCCCAGAGGAGAGGCCTCCGCCAGCTCCCGCCTGCTTTCCTCTGGCGCAGTCCCTGCCCCTTTTTCCTTTGCCGCTTGTGGTTTGTGTCCTTTCACTGCAATAAATCACAGCTGTACTACAGCTATACCCCGAGTCCTGTGACTTCTAGTGAACCATCCTCCTCAGCGACCTCTGATACAGCTCCCTTGCTGTCTCCTTTTTGGTTTCCCCTGGATCTTATTTTTCAGAGCCTGGCAGCAAAGGTTATACTTTACTAGAGATGCTCTGCCTTGCAGCATCAGGTTCCAGCTGTAAACCTTTCCCTTCCTGCCCCCAGCACCCAGACCCCATGCCTCCTTGCCACATGGGTCTGGATAGAGGTAAAGTTCTCACTCTTCCTACGTGGGAGGAGCCTGTGCCATCTCTTTTCCATCCATCCTTCCCCGCATCTGCAGCGTCTTGACCAAGGTTATCACTGGGCGAGACTGACACTAAGAATTAGGGGCAAACACTCTCCCTCCTGCCTTCTGCCTCAGCTTTCCCTCCAGGGATGGTGAGTATCCACCAGCATGAGATCCCTCCCTGGGGTGAGGGTGGGAAAAACAGTTTGAGAAGCTAGGAAACCGCTTGGGTCTCCCATCCTGAGCCTCAGGCCCAGCCATGCTCACGGGAGAAGCTTCCTCCTGGATTACCGGATGCCTGGCAGGTGAGTAGGGTAGTTCTTCATCTGCCATTTGGGGTCCATCCTTATGTTCAGATCTCCTTGGCAGGAGCCTCAGAAGGAAAGAGTGGAAGGATACTGGCACTAAAAACTCTTTCCAGCCCTTCTCAGTCTGCAACTGTGGGCGTCTAGGCTGACCCCTTCAGCCAGCTGACTTGGTCAAGGGTGCACCATTCTCACATTTCAGTCACACCTAGAAGCTGAATCTGCCCTCCAGGTACAAATGTTCCCAGGTCAGCTAAGTATGTTTCAGTGTGGCCTCAGATGGAAAATTTTCCATCATCCTGTTCTGTCTCAATAAAGAGAGAAAAATGGGGTGGTGGCCAGAGCCCTGACTTAGAAGCCAGAAGCACCCATGTTTGTATTCTAATCCCACCACCTCCTGGTTCCCTATTTTACATTTCCTGGGTTTCAGCTTTCTCATCTGGGATCTGAAACTGGGATCCTAATAACTACCTTGGAGTATCAGCGTAAAGATGATACGAGATCACTCAGTGAAAACACTGCAGGCAACACCTGGCACAGAGTCAGTGCCCAGAGATGTGAGTCCTGAGGATCCATAAAGAAAGGACACATCTCAGGATATGAAACCATGTGCCCTCTGACTGTCCCATCAGTCCACGATTTCAGTGACTTTACTTTTTCATACCAAACAGACACTCAGTCAGTGCTAAGGAATTCATTCTCCTGTTTTGGACTCATCAGACTGATGCACATAGCTATGAATGGGGAATAACCAGAAGGACCAAAGCAAAGACCTACAGTGTATTTTGTTGGATGTTTGAACTAATCAGAAGAAAAGAAACGGTTTCCTTTGGGTTTTATGAAATATTGGGACAAGACTGAAGACAGCCATCACTGCTAGCCAGAGCCAGACCAGAGAGCCAGTGCAGACTCTGAGAACATAAACGGTCTCCACTGGCAGCTCCTTCTGCTGCTACCCAGGTGACTTCAGACAAGTTCTGTGACATCTCTAAGGCCCAGTTTCTTCATCTGTGAAGTGGAAGTTACAACAATCCCTAGTTCCNCCTTTGGGTTTTATGAAATATTGGGACAAGACTGAAGACAGCCATCACTGCTAGCCAGAGCCAGACCAGAGCCAGTGCAGACTCTGAAAACATATACGGTCTCCACTGGCAGCTCCTTCTGCTGCTACCTAGGTGACTTCAGACAAGTTCTGTGACATCTCTAAGGCCCAGTTTCTTCATCTATGAAGTGGAAGTTACAATGATCCCTAGTTCTCAGAGGCTTTGAAAGACAACATGAGGTCATACAGATCACCTGCATGGCTTTGGTCTGAAGCAGTGCCAGTAAGTGGCTTCTAAGTGAGTGTATCAGAATGCTTTCCATTGAAATGTTCTCTCTCGGGTAGGAATGCCAGCTTTAAAACGGCAAGACAGGTCTGGAGGGTGAACATCTGTTCTGTTTACTGCTTGTATTCTGTTTAACTCCTCAGTCAGGGTCAGTTCCTAGAGAAGGAGTTGGTTTTGCTTATGAACTGTGCTCCCATGAGCAAGATGGTTTCATTGGAAAGGGATAAGATAAACATTAAGAATTAATGAACATGGTATATATATACATATATATATATGTATGTATAATTTATTTCTTATAAATAATTTTTAAAACCTAGAAGATAGGTCTTATCATTTTTTCCTATTTTATAAATGGAGAACCAAAGACCTGAGGCAGAGAAGGCAGTGGCACCCCACTCCAGTACTCTTGCTTGGAAAATCCCATTGACGGAGGAGCCTGGTAGGCTGCGGTCCATGGGGTCGCTAAGAGTCGGACACGACTGAGCGACTTCATTTTCTTTTTTCACTTTCATGCATTGGAGAAGGAAATGGCAACCCACTCCAGCACTTTGC
Organism: Neotragus moschatus; assembly: GCA_006410615.1. NCBI lineage: Eukaryota > Metazoa > Chordata > Mammalia > Artiodactyla > Bovidae > Neotragus > Neotragus moschatus. Next base: position 553,443 of record SJYA01002616.1, on the reverse strand, counting down.
CTGAAGAATCCCAGGGACGGCAGAGCCTGGTGGGCTGCCGCCTATGGGTTCGCACAGAATTGGACACGACTGAATCGACTTAGCAGCAAAGACCTGAGGAAGTGAAGTCACTTGCCTAAGTAAATTCAAATAGTGAATGAAGTAGATTTTAAACTCAGGTATCAGCCCCAAGGCTGTGTGTGCTACTCACTCCCTCCACTTCCTCTGAAATGGATGCTACCAGATTAGCTGTTTGGAATACAAGGTTTTCTCTATCCCAAACCTAAAAGATTACGTATCATACTGGTTAGTCAGTTCCCCATGAAAGCCCCTCAGTATCCATTAAAGAAGCCTATTATCTAGGGCCACAGTGAATCCTGTTGAGTAAATTGCCTTCTGAAAGGAAAGGGAAAATGAAACATCTGTGGCCTCAAACTTTATATGAGCAATAATTCCAGGGTCTCTTTCAGAACCCAGAGAGGACAACTCCCCACGGAGGCAGGGGCAGTACAGAAGCGTGAACCTGGCCAAAGCCAGAAATTCATTAATATCAGCGGCACCCTTGAAAGAGAGAAAGCAGAATTTAAATTGGAACACTCCAAAGCAATAACTCATTTTCCAATTTAATTTGCTATTGGCACAATCATCAGAAGGAAGAAACAGGGGCCTGGGGCCCAGTTTACGTAGGAGATAAATCTCTGACCTCCTGAAGCGTTTTTTCATTTTGAAAGTGCAGACCCCTGTTCAACCTGGATCAGAGGATATTAAGATCTTTGCGAGTAAACTTCTTACAGGTTGGAGAAGCTGAGGGCTTACTTCAGAAGGCTGTGCCTTTATCAGTTAATTAACAAAGGCCAATGGAGAATACAGATCTCAACCAGTGTGCACGTGGGCAAGCTCAGTCACTCCAGCCGTGCCTCGCTCCCAGTGACCCTGTGGACTGTAGCCCGCCAGGCTCCTCTGTCCAGGGGATTCTCCAGGCAAGCACAGTGGAGTGGGTTGCCAGGCCCTCCTCCAGGGAAGCTTCCCAACCCAGAGATCGAACCCTTGTCTCTTGTGTCTTCTGCATCAGCAGGCAGGTTCCTTACCACTAGTGCCACCTGGGAAGCCCCTTAACCAGTGTGCCTAGACTGAAACAACCTACCAGAGGGAGGAGTCGATGTTTCCTGGTCACCTACTCTGTGCAAGCCAGGTAACTGAGAGCGCAGAGAAGAGGAGGGAACGTGCCGCATCCACATGGGGCAGCTGCCCAGTCCCTGACAATTGTCAAGGATGGGAATGAGGTCCTCAAATGACTGGTATTCTTCATTTTCCAGGAAATACGGAGATTCTGTCCATAAGTAAAATGTCCCGATCTTCAAACTAGGGGCAGCTGATACAACACTATACTTTCTTTCATTATTCATTCTAAACCTTTCAATGACTCTGTAAAGTCAGTCTTTTAAAACCTATTTTACAGGAAATATTGTTCCAGAAAGTGGTTGGTCTAGGGTCAAACAGCCAGCAATGGCTGAAACCAGCACATACTCCCAATTTGTTCTGAGAGGGAGGTGCCCAGGTCTAAGGGGATGAGCTGGGGAGTGTGACTGGTCTGGTGCTGTGTGGAAAGTCAGTGTACCAAGAATATCTGTGACCCTGTGTCAGGTAAGGTGGGAATTAGAGAGGTCTGGAGTGCATTCTAGAAAACAACTGAAAGTACTATCTACCATGGTGGAAGGATTGGGGATCATGGAGAAGGAGGACCTAATATCTACTGAGCAACTACTAGAAGCCAGACCCAGGCTCTATATGCATTGCTTTACTGAATCTCCACACAAGGCTATATATTGTCAACCTGCTTATTTAACTTCTGTACAGAGTACATCATAAGAAATGCTGGGCTGGATGAAGCAAAAGCTGGAATCAAGATTGCCACAAGAAATATCAATAACCTCAGATATGCAGATGACACCACTCTTATGGCAGAAAGCGAAGAAGAACTAAGGAGCCTCTTGACAAAAGTGAAAGAGGAGAGTGAAAAAGTTGGCTTAAAACTCAACATTCAGAAAATGAAGATCAAGGCATCCGGTCCCATCACTTCATGGAAAATAGATGGGGAAACAGTGGCAGACTTTATCTTTTGGGGCTCCCAAATCACTGCAGATGGTGACTGCAGCCATAAAATTAAGAGAAGCTTGCTCCCTGAAAGAAAAGTTATGACCAACCTGGACAGAATATTAAAAAGCCAAGACATTACTTTGTCAACAAACGTCTGTCTAGTCAAAGCTATGGTTTTTCCAGTGGTCATCCATCCAGTGGTGTATGGATGTGAGAGTTAGACTGTGAAGAAGGTTGAGCACTGAAGAATTGCTGCTTTTGAACTGTGGTGTTGGAGAAGACTCTTGAGAATCCTTTGGACTGCAAGGAGATCCAACCAGTCCAGCCTAAAGAAATCAGTCCTGAATATTCATTGGAAAGACTGATGCTAAAGCTGAAACTCCAATACTCTGGCCACTTGATGTGAAAAACTGACTCATTTGAAAAGACCCTGATGCTGGGAAAGACTGAAGACAGGAGGAGAAGGGGACGACAGAGCATGAGATGATTGGATGGCATCACTGACTCGATGGACATGAGTTTGAGTAAACTCTGGGAGTTGGTGATGGACAAGGAAGTCTGGCGTGTTGCAGTCAATGGGATCACAAAGAGTCGAACACTACCAAGCAACTGAACTGAACTGAACACAACTATTTGAAGATGGTATTATTCCTGTCTTCCTGAGGGTACTTCCCAAGGCCACACAGCCAGCCCAAGGTGAACTTCTTCATTCTAACATTTACTTGAAACACCTGGGCTTTAGGCAAGGAGAGGGCTGGAGATTCCACTGCCATGTGGTCAACCACCAGCATTTTGTGAATTACAGTCCAGGACAGAAGGCCTCACAAATCTTACCAGGGTTATTTTGCACGTAGTGAAACTCAGTAAATTAAGATGTCACACAAGCTTTGCTATTTCCACGGGGAGGGACTGTAGCTACAAATCTGTCCCAACGTGCAGGCAAATGGGCTCTGAGCAGATAGGTCATGAAGTTTGTTTACTGCTGCTAGATTATGATTTTTATTTATTGTTAAGAAAATGAAAGGCATCCAAGGGCCCGGGGTCCAGGGTGGGTGACAGCCCACCTGTGGCTCTGCAGAGACTGGGATTCAGACATCTACCAGGGAAGCAATTACAGGCGGTGTGAGAGTGAGCCGGGCCCTAGCACCACACTGATCTGGATCCAATCTGTGCTCCACCACTTACTGGCTGTGTGACCTCAGGCAGGTGATGCCATCTCTCTGAGCCTCAGTCTCCTTATCTGCAAAAATGGGATTGATCATAATGCTTACTACCCCGCACATTGGTAGGACTCCCAAGGACACTGGGTGTAAGGCTGCCCGCAGAGCTGGATATCACACTGCCATCGTTACTGAAGTACATTCCATATGCAGCCGCCCAGAAAGCCACTTGCTTGACATCCTGTCACTAAAATAGCAGGATGCCTGGACCTCTTAATTTCATCAAAATCATCTGNCACATTGGTAGGACTCCCAAGGACACTGGGTGTAAGGCTGCCCGCAGAGCTGGATATCACACTGCCATCGTTACTGAAGTACATTCCATATGCAGCCGCCCAGAAAGCCACTTGCTTGACATCCTGTCACTAAAATAGCAGGATGCCTGGACCTCTTAATTTCATCAAAATCATCTGTTGAGTCACAGCTTCAATTAACTTTCCCATGGTTTCACTGGGAAACCATGTTTCAGGCCCTTGCCTTTCATCCCTTCTCCCTGGCTCCACATGATGGAAGTTCACGTCTCTTATAAACCATTCTGACTCTACACAGATGAGTAAATCACCCGTAGAGCCACACACGCAACCAGACTGCAACAATGCAAGGCTTTCCACAGAGTATTAAGGAGGCAAAGGCTTGGAAACTAAGGAAATCGCCTTCCCTCAATGAGTTCCCTACAGTAGCTGCAATCTGGGTCCCCGGTTTGTGAGCTTATTCAACTGTGACCTGAGGCCGTGTCTTCCCAGCACCCCTGGCAGGGTGAGCTGGGCTTGGTGACCCACAGCAAAGGGTCAGTGTGCTTCACATATGTGAAGCTGCTCTTTGCAGGGTTGCTGGAAACCATGGCGCTGGGAGGCGAGGTTCAGGTCAGGGCTGCTTCCTGGGTACAGAAAATAAAGCAAGACAGGATATACTGAGAGGGCAGGATGCTCTGAGCTACAGGCCCGGTGGTGGGAAACTGCAAGCTGGCTGAGAAAGCTTGTGTGGGACTTGAATTTTGACTGAGCTGTTTGCTCCTTGGGGGCCCAGCCCTTGAGGATTCATCTTGGTAGCCCCTGCGTTTGACTGCAGTGGGTGCAAAATAAATCCATGCTTAGTAAATAAACGCCCTTAACTAGTTTCATTCATCTTATTTTCATTACACTCCTATGTTTTTCCAGAAATAATTTAAGGCAGCTTACAGGCTACATGAATAGTAATCACTAACATTTGCTAAGTGCTCCCAATATGCTAGGTTCTGCCCTAAGCATTTTATATGGTTTCCTCATCATGTCTTTGCAGCAATCTTTTATGATAGGTATTATTATTATTATTGTCCCCATTTTACAGATAAGGAAAACAGGAACACAGTAAATGGAACATCCGGAACAGACCCTGATGCTGAGAAAGATTGAGAGCAAGAGGAGAAGAGGGCAGCAGGATGAGATGGCTGGATACCATTACTGACTCAATGGACCTGAGTTTCAGCCAGCTCTGGGAGATGGTGAAGGACAGGGAAGCCTGGTGTGCCACAATCCATGGGGTCACAAAGAGTCAGACATGACTTAGTTACTGAACGACAACAACAAAATGGAACACGGATGAGTATTCATCAGAAGCAGGTGTTATAATAGTGCCTGCCCTTGCTGCAGGGGGCAGTACATTGGTGGAAGGTATCTTAGAAGCCTGGCCAAAGACAGGAATTGGATTCACTGTAACAGTCAAGAGTTCAGAAGACAGAAACAAACTGACTGCTCAGAATACGCACAAATTGCTCCTATCTAATATGTGGTGCTGGAGAAGACTCTTGAGAGTCCCTTGGACACCAGTCCATCCTAAGGGAGATCAGTTCTGGGTGTTCATTGGAAGGACTGATGAAGCTGAAACTCCAGTACTTTGACCACCTGATGTGAAGAGCTAACTCGTTTGAAAAGACCCTGATACTGGGAAAGATTGAAGGCAGGAGGAAAAGGGGACGACAGAGGATGAGATGGTTGGATGGCATCACTGACTCGATGGACATGGGTTTGGGTGGACTCTGGGAGTTGGTGATGGACAGGGAGGCCTGGCATGCTGCAGTCCATGGGGTCACAAAGATTCGGACACGACTGAGAGACTGAACTGAAATGAATATGTGTGGCCATGGGTAAGTCACAAGTCACTTCTTTTTCATCCTCTGGCTTCTTGGTTTTTTTTTTTTTTTTTCCTGTTCAAAGAGAGTGATTACAATAATGTCCCCATCACAGAGCAGTTACAAAGGTCAAAGGAGATGATAAATGCAACAAGCCCAGTGCCTGGAACCCAAAAGCTGTTCCATCAATTACTCACCCTGTCATATTTCTGGCCTTCTCTCTCCTTCCACTTATTGAAGGAGGCATCTTGGAGCGTGGGTGTTTAATTGCAAAATCATTGGCAAGACTGCCTAGCCCATTCATTATTGCCTAAAAAGAAGAAAGGAGCTGTGCAAGGCTTTTCAAGCATCCGTGCTCCTAAATTTCATGAGCAGTAGGCAGGTGAATGGTTCAGTGAGTTCCAGTCTGGGNTTTTTTTTTTTTTTTTTCCTGTTCAAAGAGAGTGATTACAATAATGTCCCCATCACAGAGCAGTTACAAAGGTCAAAGGAGATGATAAATGCAAAAAGCCCAGTGCCTGGAACCCAAAAGCTATTCCATCAATTACTCACCCTGTCATATTTCTGGCCTTCTCTCTCCTTCCACTTATTGAAGGAGGTATCTTGGAGCGTGGGTGTTTAATTGCAAAATCATTGGCAAGACTGCCCAGCCCATTCATTATTGCCTAAAAAGAAGAAAGGAGCTGTGCAAGGCTTTTCAAGCATCCATGCTCCTAAATTTCATGAGCAGTAGGCAGGTGAATGGTTCAGTGAGTTCCAGTCTGGGCCCTGCTTAAATCCACGTTCAAATGGAAAGTGCCTCTTACTCCCCATTATAGCGCTGTGCCCTAGGATGCTCAGGAAAGTCACACTTTCCATAGTCTCCTGCAGCCAAGAAATGCAATTGATTTTCCTGGCCTCGTTTTCATATTTTAAAGAACTGAGTCCCCAGGGCTCCTCAGAGAACTGAAATGGGGAAAATCTCGTCCATATTTTACCATGTAACCCAAAGACTAATCATGTGCCTGACAACAGATCCTGGTGGGACACCTGGTCCAGAGCAGGGCCAGGACTAGACACATGGGATGCAGGATGACACACGTGTGGCCTCTGCACTTACGGGAGGCCTCAGAAGGCAAGGCAAGAAGCACTGTGATGGAGAAAGCACTGGAACAGGGGTTCCTAAGCCAGCCTGAGAAGAGATGGAGAAAGAGTAATTCAGGCAGAGAGGGCAGTCTGTGCAAAGATATGGAGGTGTGGGTGGTACATGAAAGATGAAACTTAGAAGGTAAACAGAGGCAAGCTCAAGGAGGAGCATGCCTGTCAGACTAAAGGGTTTATTGTGAGCATTGGAGAGCTAACAGCTATTTGATATCTGGTATTCACTGATATGGCTCCATTGTTTTAAGATGAAATTGGATGGGTAGAGATTTAATTGGAGGAGATGAAACTGGGAGGTAGGAGAACCAGGCAAAGGCTCTAAAAATAGTCCAAACCTAAACAAGTATTCCATGAGTGTCTTCTTCACAGCCCAGTACTGAGTTACTTTGGGAAAAACCAAAAATAGAGGGAGAGATAAACTGACTGGGTGCCAAATGTATTTCCATGCTTTACAGATCTTGTCACATTTTTAAGTATCACAAAACAAGATTAGTACCTCTGTCTTACAGATTAAAAAGCCTAAAGTTCAGGGAGGTAAAGAGAAGTGGTTCATGTGGAGAAAGCCTGTGATAAGGTAGGTCTAACCGGCTCCACCCACTGCTGACCAGTGTGGCTCTACCCTGTAGACCAGGATCAGAAATGGGGCAGGCTCAAACACAGAAAATGTGTGTTAGTCGCTCAGTCGTGTCTGACTCTCTGCAACCCCATGGACTGTAGCCTGCCAGGCTCCTCTGTCCATGGGATTTCCCAGGCAAGAATACTGGAGTGAGTTGCCATTTCCTTCTCCAGGAATAGAACCTAGGTCTCCTGCGTTGTAGGCGGATTCTTTACTGTCTGAGCTATCAGCCTGCTGCTGCTGCTAAGTCGCTTCAGTCGTGTCTGACTCTGTGCGACTCCATAGATGGCAGCCCACCAGGCTCCTCTGTCCCTGGGTTCTCTAGGCAAGAGTACTGGAGTGGGTTGCCATTGCCTTATCCAAGCTACTAGGGAAGCTCCTCAAATACAGAAAGGAAAGACAATTTGTTGCCTCTCTGTGTGCAGCTTGGAATGAGAAGTTGTAGTCTCGATCCAAAGATGACTAATGTGTGCCTAAAGGGTGATCTGTAAACACAGAGCCCCGAGCTCTATTAATATTCAATGATAAATGATGTTGCTTTCAAATCAAATTCATACAAATGGAGGTTTCAGCTGTGTGCCAGCATCCTGGAAACATTAGGTTGGGGGCCATGCCTGGTTCTTCCATGAATCACCTACACACCTTCCTCAAGGCTGGGGACATGATGGCTACTGTCTAAATACATATTGACTGAATGGGGCCACTACAAGAAAAATTACTAAAGGGAGCTACAATTAGGAGAATGTCAATGAGTGCACTTCGTATGTCACTTTTCAAAGCTTTAGAGAGATAGCTGGGTACAAATGGAATTTGTTTATAATTAATAACTCTCCACTTATTTACTGAAAAGGACCCACGCCCTCCCAATAACACTAAGCCAAATGACTTTATGGGTTAACTTTGTTTTATAAAGGGCTCAACAAATCATTATTTCTCGGCCTTTTCCAATTTTTTAGAGCATGGAGAAAGGAAAAGGCATGTACATTCTCTTTACAAAAACAGCATAACTCTAATAACCTTACCTGACAAAAATGGCACATACACAAAAAGCTCAATAAAACTTTACATTATTATTAAAGAAAATTTTAAATAATATGTTAGCAAGCAGAATTCAGTGATACACAAGGACCAAATAGGAAGTGTAAGAGTGAATTAATATTTAAAAGTCTATCAGTATAATTTACCAGGTTAAAGAAAATGAGCCATATGATCATCTCCATAAATGCAGAAAGGGCTTTGGAAGGGGAAAAAAATCATCAAAATTTACATGGTGAGATGCTAGAAACAGTAGATCTAAAGTACTGACCAGTGCAAAAATGACATTAGGAGCCTAATAATTTCAAAGAGGAAATAACATAAGAAAACTAAACATAGCAAAAGGGAAGCAATATTAGTATTATGGACCGAAGATACAATTATATATATATAGAAAAAACAAAGAGTCAAATATTTAGAAAAATCATTAGAAACAATAAGAGAAATTGATAACTGTGTGGTGGCAAATAAAAGTACAAAATTCAAAGCATCTTTTTATTAAGTATAAGTAACAATAAAAATTAAGTTAGCAAATATAATGGCAGAAAAGGACCTTTTAGGACACCAACAAAAATTAGGTAAAATACTTTGGAATAAATTTAATAAGATGATTTTAATGTTTAACTGAGAACCTTAAAAGGAGATTTTAACAAAGGCAAAATTAAATCTTATTTGATATCTCTTATGCACAGAGTCTAAAAAATTGTACAAAACAGAAATAGAATTATAGATGTAGAAAACAATCATGGTTACCAGGGGTGAAAGTGAGGGGAGGGATAAACTGGGAATTTGGGATTGACATATATGTACTACAATATGTAGATAACCAATAAGGACCTAGTATATAGCATAGGGAACCCTACTCCATACTCTGTAATGACCTATAAGGAAACAGAATCTTAAAATGAGTGGGTATATGTATATGTATAACTGATCTATTTTGTTGTACCACAGAAAGCAACACAACATTGTAAATCAATGATAGTCCAATACAAATTTTTTATTTTTTATTTTTTGTGTGTGATATCCCTTTATTTATTTATTTATTTATTTATTTTTTATCTCAGGTGTACATGAGTTCCCAATCTTGAACCACCCCCCACCTCCCACTCCACATCAACTCTCTGGATCATCCCCGTGCACCAGTCCCAAGCATCCTGTATCCTGAACCGAATATAGACTGACGATTCGTTTCCCACACATGTTTCAGTGCATATACGCAGCAATATAACCAAGATGAAGAGACAGAGGAATACCCAGGAGGTAAAGGAACAGGAGAAATGCCCACCAAACCAAACAAAAGAGGAAGAGATAGGGAATTTACCTGAGAAAGAATTCAGAATATTGTTAGTGAAAATGATCCAAAATCTTGAACTCAAAATGGAATCACAGATAAATAATCTGGAGACAAGGATTGAGAAAATGCAAGAAGGGTTTAACAAGGACCTAGAAGAAATAAAAAAGCATCAATATATAATGAATAATGCAATAAATGAGATCAGAAACACTCTAGAGGCAACAAATAGTAAAATAACGGAGGCAGAAGATAGGATTAGTGAAATAGAAGATAAAATGGTAGAAATAAATGAATCAGAGAGGAAAAAAGAAAAACAATTTTTTAAAAAATAAATAGGCTAAATAAAGATGTAGTCCTCTTCAAGTTAATCTTTGAATTCATGTAACCCAAATTTGAAAGTTAACAAGAGTTTTTGAACCGAAAGATACATTAATATGTATCTGGAAAAGTAAGTGTGTAAGAATGGATTGAGAGTTCTTAAAAAGTAGAAGAATACAGATTTTTAATACACAGATTTTAAAGAAGTTTATAAAACTGTTAATTGAAACAGTTTGGCATTGTCTCAGTTATTGATAGCAAATAATTATCAGATCCATGGAAGAAAAGTGCAGAGAAGTGCAAATGCAGATGCAATATCTAAAAAATGTGGCATGTCAAGTCAAACAGAGGAAGGACGAAGGAATAATCACAGATCAACTGTCAAACTGCCATTCAAAATGAAGTAAAGCTGGATCCTATTCTACTGTTCACAAATTCCAGATGAATCCGAATGTTAACATAAAGTCACAAAAGTAGCAGAAGAAAACATGAGTTCATGATGAGAGAAGGCTTTAATTTTTATAGTGTCAAAAGAAAGAAAGAAAGTGAAGTCGTTCAGTCATGTCCGACACTTTGCGACCCCATGGACTGTAGCCTATCAGGCTCCTCCGTCCATGGGATTCTCCAGACAAGAATACTGGAGTGGGCTGCCATTTCCTTCTCCAGTATAGTGTCAAATGTACCCATAATTTCCTTTAAGCCTTCGGGAGTCTGATTAATTTGAGTTAAAGCAAAAGTAAGAAATACTGCAGGCTGAAGAAAGAAGTTGTACCATAAACAAAACAAAAAGGCAAAGGACAACTGAGAAAATACTAAATAAATGAGAATGACTAAGTTCTCAGCTTCTGGAAGAGGCCATGCAAATCACTAGGAAGGAACAGCAAATGGTCTGACCAAGCAGGGTATGTTCCAGGAAGGATGCATTAAACAGTAAATCAGTATGCAGGAAAAGGCACACTCTCACCAGTAATGAAAGACATATGAACTGAAGCAAAGGTGAAGAGCCATTTTCTACCCATCAGACTGACGAAACTTTCTTTAAAATGCAATTTAATTTTTTAATTTTTGAAGTACAGTTGATTTACAATGTTGACCAATCTCTGTTGTACAGCAAAGTGACTCCGCTATACACATATAGACATTCTTTTCATATTTTTTTCATACTGTTTATCCCAAGGAAATATATCCAATATTCCAGTGAAACTATTAAACTTAATAGGTCTCCCACATTGCATGCAGACGCTTTAACCTCTGAGCCACCAGGGAAGCTACAGTCATTAACAAGAATAAAAAAAGGAGTCCAACGTGCTAACGTGGAAAGATATCTGAGATACACTATTAAGAAAAAAAACAAGCAAGGTACAGAAGAATGTATACAAAATGGTCTCATTTGAGAAAGAGAATATCGAATGTGCATATGCATATATACATATATGCTGACGTGTAAAAAATGCTTCTGGACAGAAACACAAGGCGATGTTCCTGAGCTATACAACAGCTTTCTGCAATATGGTGATGCCCTATAAATCTGTCCCGTATGGTAGCTAGCTGCTAGGCTTACGTGATTATCGAGCACTTGAAATGTGGCTTGCATGACTCAGGAATTAAATTTTGAATTTTAGTTTATTTTTATTAATTTCAATATATATAGCCACACATGGCTAGGCTAGAAGCTTCCAATTTGGATAGCACAGACATGGACAATGGATAGTTTGGATGAAAGGATTATGGAGAGAAAGGGAGATATTTTTTCAGTTTTTGTCTTTCTATACTGTTGGAATTTTGTGCATGTACTATATATATTTGACTTCCCTGGTGGCTCAGATGGTAAAGCGTCTGCCTACAATGCCGGAGACCCGGGTTTGATCCCTGGGTCGGGAAGATCTCCTGGAGAAGGAAATGGCACCCCACTCCAGTATTCTTGCCTGGAAAATCCCATGGACAGAGGAGCCTGGTAGGCTACAGTCCATGGGGTCTCAATGAGTCAGACACGACTGAGCAACTTCACTTCACTTCACTATATGTATTATTTTTTTATAGTTTAAAGCAGATTTTAGTTATCTTCAACTTCTTATCTGTGTAAAGTTTTCTCTACCCAGCAATCTGAGTGCTCTTCAATGGGCATTTCCTACACAAAATCTCCACAACTTTTGCTTTATTTATTTCTCTCAGTTTTATTGAGATATATTGACATATAGCATTAAATAAGTTTCAGGTATACAGCATAATCATTTGACTTCCATACCTTATGAAATGACTGCTACAATAAATTTAGTGAACATCCATCATCCCATATGAATACAAAATAAAAGAAAAAGTTTCTCCTTGTGATGAATACTCTTAGGATTTACTCTCTCACCAACTTTCTTATGTAACATACTGCAATGTTAATTATATTTATCATGTTGTACATTACACCCCTAGTATTTATCTTTTTATAAATGGAAGTTTGTACTGTTGAGTACCTTCATCTAATTCTTACGCATATTTTAAAAGTTACTGACGCCTAAGGTCCCAGGGTTGATAGTCACAGTAGAGGATTCAGAAGTGAATCAAGGGTGGTGCCTGTCCTCAAGAGCCCAGGCTTTCATAGGGCCAGAGAAAACACATGCAAGAAAACAACTGCAAGAAGGAGGTCGAGCTGACAGACTCCCCAGTGAGTGAGGTCCTGGAAGAAGAAAGGGGCAGGACCGCAGCTGACAGTGGGGAAGCGAGATGGGGCTGTTAGAACAGGCTTCACCCGGAAGGGGATGTGTGAGCCAGCCTATGNTGCAAGAAAACAACTGCAAGAAGGAGGTCGAGCTGACAGACTCCCCAGTGAGTGAGGTCCTGGAAGAAGAAAGGGGCAGGACCGCAGCTGACAGTGGGGAAGCGAGATGGGGCTGTTAGAACAGGCTTCACCCGGAAGGGGATGTGTGAGCCAGCCTATGAGAAGAAAAGGTGCATGCTAGACCATGGCAGGGAGAAGGCGATGGCAGCCCACTCCAGTACTCTTGCCTCGAGAATCCCATGGATGGAGGAGCCTGGTGGGCTGCAGTCCATGGGATCCCTAAGAGTTGGACACGACTGAGCGACTTCACTTTGACTTTTCACTTTCATGCATTGGAGAAGGAAATGACAACTCACTCTAGTATTCTTGCTTGGAGAATCCCAGGGACAGGGAGCCTGATGGGCTGTTGTCTATGGGGTCGCACAGAGTCGGACACGACTGAAGCGACTTAGCAGGAGCAGCAGCAGCAGACCATGGCAGAGAAAAAAGCATTCAGGGAGGGAGAAACAGCTGTTGGGAGGAGTGGACGCAGGATAGGGCAGAGTGCGTCCAGCATTCCATGAGTAATTTAGGTTGGTGGAGAGGTGCGAAGTGAGAAAGGAGAGGAGGCTGAAGAGATGAGAAAGAGGTTCTGAGGACCAGGGACAGTAGACTTAGGAGTTTAGATTTCACCCTGAAGGCCAGGGGAAGCCCCAGAAGGGCTTTAAGTAGCGGGGAAAGGTGGTCACACATGACTCTCAGAAGAGACAAACACTGGCTAGGGCTTGGAATGTCAAAATCAAAGACAAGCTGGAAAATGAGGCATACAGTTGAAATATAAAAATGACTTATTTTTATCCTACCTATAAAGATAATAAAGCTATTTATGGGTTTAAAATTGCATTGTGTACATTTTACTTTGCCCATGAACAATCGCCTTTGATCCATTAAGTTTTATGCAGTACCAAGGGAAAAGACAATTCAAAAGAATTCATTTTGTCCACTTTCTGTGACTATCTCGTATCTTATCAAGTCCCTTAGGACCTTGAGAGGTCTTGTTTTTACCTTTACTAATTTTTCTAGGGCTTCAAATCTCCAGGAGAGAGCTAGGATAAGAAACTGAATATTCAACAAATCTGATGTCACGGTGGGGTGACAGGGGCATAATCCCCATTTTCAGACCAATAAATATAGTAATAAATCCTGGGCCAAGTTTTTCTCAGCCTCAGCACTATTGATATTTTAGGTAGGGTAATGCTTCATTGTGGGGAGCTGTCCTGTTCATCATAGGATATATAACAGCATCTCTGACCTTACTTAACCCACTAGATACCAGTAGCACAGATACATGCAAACACACACACAGACTGGTGACAACCAAAAATGTCCCCTGGGGAACAAAGTCATCCCTGATGGAAAGCACTGCCTTAGAACATCTCAGACAGAAGCACCCTTGGGGACCCTCCCACTCAACTCCCTCATTTTACAGATGAGAAAACTGAAGCTCAGAGACTAAGACTAGAAACCAGGTTTCCTTACTCAGGTTAGAATGTTTTTTAGAGATCAGATATCTTTTTTCTTAGCCTCAGAGAAGTGCAATTTTTTTTTAAGTGTTGGAGGAATTCTAAATATCTGTTTCACATGGATGGACCTAACGATGATCATACTAAGTGAAGTCAGACACGGAAAGACAAATATCATATGATATCACTTATATATGGAATCTTAAAAAAAAAAAACACACACACAACAGAAATGAACTTATTTACAAAGCAGACTCACAGATTTAGAGAAGGAACTTAATGGTTACCAGTGGGGAAGGAGTAGGGATAGGGCTAGACTGGAAGTGAGGGACTGACATGTACACACTGCTGTATTTAAAATAAGAACTGACAAGGACCTACAATAACAGGTCCTTGCTGGTTATCCATTTTGAATATAGCAGCGTGTACATGACCTTCCCAAACTCCCTGACTATCCCTTCCCCCCAGCAACCATCAGTTCATTTTCTGAGTCTGTGAGTCTCTTTCTGTAACTATCCCTTCCCCCAGCAACCATCAGTTCATTCTCTAAGTCTGTGAGTCTCTTTCTGTAACTATCCCTTCCCCGCAGCAACCATCAGTTCATTTTCTGAGTCTGAGTCTCTTTCTGTAACTATCCCTTCCCCCTAGAAACCATCAGTTCATTCTCTATGTCTGTGAGTTTCTTTCTGTTTTTGTAAGTAACTTTATTTATATCATCTCTTTTTAGATAAAAGAACTTGAAAAAGAATAGATATATTTGCTGTACACCTGAAACTAAAACAATACTGTCAATCAGCTATGCTCCAAAGTAAACTAAAAAATTAAAGAAAAAAGATAAGAAAAAAAAAAAAGCAAATTTAGTTGCATCTAGCTGAATATTCATTCGTTTTTCCTCTCTCCTCTTTTTCACCTCTCTCTCCTTGATATAAATTATTCAGCCTAGAATTTCTACTTACTTGTTTTTCTAGATACAATGCTAACAAAATTAATAATAGTAAAAAAGATTATGAAAACATCCATACTTCTCTAATTCAACATTTTTCTTTTTCCATTTGTTAGCAGTGAAGAGGTGAAGGGGAAGATGTCCAATATATATATTTGAGTGTCTGTGTGCCAGACACTTTGCCTGGCACATCCTGAACACAGTTATCACAACAACCCTCAGAGGTGGGCGTTGGCAAGCTTACTCATATTCCTAAAGAGGAGACTGAGGCTCAGGGAAGGAAGGTGGCATGCTCACACAGCTAGTGAGTTCTCAAGCTGGCATTTGAACTCAAGTCTGTCAGACTGTATAGTGAAACTGAGCTCAGGTTGTGGAGACTTAGAATGGATTCACGATTACTGCCCAAGACAGAGCTGAATCCCTTCAGAGAAACAAATTCCCCCGCAATTATTCGGATCACAGAGCTGAGGAGCTTGCCAGCATCTCCAGGAGGAAGCCAGGCCTCTGTGGCAGTTGCTATGACGACGTTTCCTTATAATTATAGAACATGGTGGTGACACGACAAAGCGGCACAGACAATCACTTTGTTAGGGCCTGTCTTCCTCTGACAGGTCCAGGAGCTTAAATATCATAATTTTTTTTTAAGTCCCATTTAAAATAATCATCCACTGCAGCAGCAGAGGCCNGTGAAGGGACCAGAAGTCCAGAGAGTGAGGAAGTCAGGAGGTTAGTCCTCCCCCTGTGTGAGGGGACCAGAGGCCCAGAGAGTGAGGAAGTCAGGAGGTGAGTCCTCCCCCTGTGTGAGGGGACCAGAGGCCCAGAGAGCGAGGAAGTCAGGAGGTTAACCTCCCCCTGTGTGTGGGGACCAGGAGGAAAGCCACATGGCAAGCCATGAGGAAAATAGCATTTCTCCCTTGGGAAATGTTTGCTTCTCTTTTTTCTTTTGGATCAATGCTTTTAGGATTTGGCCAAACAGGGTATTTAAAGAGAAGAAAAAAAGAGAGCCAAAGAAAAACTGGCCTAATGCTTGGCAAATAACAGGGATCAGCAGCAAAATTTTAGTATTCTAGTAAACCACTTTTCAGTTTAGTTTAATGTAGCCAATTCCCCATATGTGCAGGGTTTCCTGATTTGGAAGCCGATACAGACAAAAGGACACACACACAAACATGTATGCACATCATAGACAAACATACCCCTCTGAGCCTGAAAGCCCTACTCAGTGCCTTATTAGCTGTGTGACGTTGGGCGTCTTAACTAACCTCGCTGATCCTGTTTCCTTACCTGTACTTCAAAAACAATGCCTACTTCATGAGTTAGAGTAAAGATAAAATGGAAAATGACTACCAAACTACACAGCACATAATAAGAGCTCAATGAAATCAATTAAGTAAAAACAATAATTTTTAAAAGCTTGTTTCACTGTCCATGAACNAATAACAGGGATCAGCAGCAAAATTTTAGTATTCTAGTAAACCACTTTTCAGTTTAGTTTAATGTAGCCAATTCCCCATATGTGCAGGGTTTCCTGATTTGGAAGCCGATACAGACAAAAGGACACACACACAAACATGTATGCACATCATAGACAAACATACCTCTCTGAGCCTGAAAGCCCTACTCAGTGCCTTATTAGCTGTGTGACGTTGGGCGTCTTAACTAACCTCGCTGATCCTGTTTCCTTACCTGTACTTCAAAAACAATGCCTACTTCATGAGTTAGAGTAAAGATAAAATGGAAAATGACTACCAAACTACACAGCACATAATAAGAGCTCAATGAAATCAATTAAGTAAAAACAATAATTTTTAAAAGCTTGTTTCACTGTCCATGAACATCTATCTTTCTTTTATTATCCCAGCAGGGGATGTGAGAAAACTTTATGAAGCCCTTCACTACTTTCAGCAATCCAACCAGGTATCACGGGAACTCTAGGTGAAGTCAATGTGCCATCTCAGTGGAGTGATGGCTGCAGAAAGGGCTGGGACTCTGGGACTCCAGATGAGAAAGTGACTTGGGGAATCAAGGGTAAGTTTCAGAAGGAAGTGAGACCTGGTCTGGGTCACAAGGCAGAAAATGTAGGCAGTCGAGCCAGAGGAAACTGCCTGGGCAAAGACCAGGAGAAGTGAAAGGAGAGGTGGTTTTGTAGAACTGAGAGAGGCCTGAAGCACTGAAACACAGGGAATGGCAGAGGGACGAGCAGCAAGGGCCACCTCCGGGAGAGCCTGCTCCTGCTGCTGCTGCTAAGTCGCTCAATTGTGTCCGACTCTGTGCGACCCCACAGACGGCAGCCCACCAGGCTCCCCCGTCCCTGGGACTCTCCAGGCAAGAACACTGGAGTGGGTTGCCATTTCATTCTCCAATGCATGAAAGTGAAAAGTGAAAGTGAAGTTGCTCAGTCATGGACTCTTAGCGACTCCATGGACTGCAGCCCCCCAGTCTCCTCCGTCCACGGGATTTCCCAGGCAAGAACACTGGAGTGGGTTGCCAAAGCCTGTACTACCATGCTAAAACCTCACACTGTTGCCGACAGGAAGTGGGGGCCACCAAGGATTTCTCAAGCAAGATCCGACGGCTGTCTTAACTACACAAAGGTGGGATGGAACTGGAAGGCCAAACGCTGGCCTGGTGGAAAGGGTGGGCGAGGAGAAAGAACTGAGCCAGGGTGTGGAGTTGGAGGGCCTAGTGACATGGAGCCAGCTGTGGCTCCCCACTGAGGCCCGCCCTAGGTGGGAGCATTCCCTCCAGTCTCATGGCCAACTTCCCAGAAATGAAACAGGAGGAGATTCCCGTTTCTGAAGCTTCTGTGGGGCTTATGTTATCTCATTTGTCCTCAGGCCAGGCCTAAGGCGCAGACAGCACTGTCTTATTTTACAGCTTGGGAAATGCAGGTTCAGAGACCTGAAATGACTTGCTGTAGTTCATATAAACCCACGGTGTCAAACCTTCAACCCACGGATTTCCCCTTTTCTGGACTGCCCTTCACACAAGGGTGCTGGTTAATTGCCCCGGGCTGGGAAAGGAGGGTGATGCATGATTCAGTGTTTGCTTATTCCCATGGTATAAATATTCCCCCAAAGCTTGGTTACATTCTTGCAACCGTTTAACAACTGGTGTGCAGACTTTAAATCGGCCAACTCCCTCAGGAGTCCCACAGGAAATAAGAATATTCACTAAATTCTAGGAGTCTTCTATACCAAACTTACTAACAAGTAACTTGCTTTATTACAGCATTTATGTGCCAGTGTCTGAATCAATGAGAATGAGAAGCTGGTAATAACAGCAGCCCGGTCATTAGGCTCTGGAGTGGAGCTGTCACCGCGTCACCCAGGGCTTGCATGTGCCTCACACCCAGAGCACATTCCGCCTGAGACAGCGCCACAGACGTTTTCTCTCCCAGGGACATGTTTTGTTAAGAAAAAAAAAAAAAAAAATTAAGCTGCATTCGCTTTTCAATTCTCAATAATATATGTTTTTCAAGGTTACTCCAATAGTACAATTTCATGAGGCCAAGGGAAAGCACCCAGCCATAAACAGGCTTGCATCTTTGTTCTGATTTTCAATAAAACCCTATTGCAGAAGTGCAATAATAAACATCAAACACTCTTACAGCCTTTTTTTCCTACCAAGCACTCACATGCAAATTCTCTTCATGCCAGATAATGACTCTGCTCCTAACCCAGCAGGCAGTGTTTTTAATAACTTACCTAAAGTGTTTCTCAAAATTAAAAAAAAAATAAGAGAGCAATAAAAACCAAGACAACAGATAATAAAGTAAAATCGCTTATCTCCATTTGCTGCTGTCAGCAAATATTAGAATCCCATCAATGGAAGGCAGCCCCTGGGATTTTGATGAAAAACTGGAAGAAGCAAATGGCAAAGCTATAAAAGAGGTCTCACCTCCCGGGGAATGTGATATCAGGAAGAGGACATCTATGAGAATGTGTCATCAGCAAGAAGCTTAGAAGCAAAGATATGGCCCCAATTTTAAATAAATATATTGAAAATGAGTTGGCCAGAGCTCTGGTGTTTATCAGCATGGAGCTCTTCCATCAACCATGGGGTTTTTTGTTTGTTCATTTACCTGCTCATTTATTAAGATATCATTTGCTGCCCAGGGTGGCCAAGCATTCACTAGGCTTTTGGGGTGCGAAGATGAAGTGATGCCAACACTGTGTCACTGCAAGTTTACACGGAAGGTGCGGGAATCCTGAGGGGGAAGGACAGACTGCACATGGGTGGGCAGGCAAGCCTTCACAGGCAGGGCCTTTTGAGTTGGCTGCTGGGGGGTGAGAAGGGAGTTTGCCCAATGGTGGAGGCAGGTAAGGCAGTTTGGTTGGAAGAGACAGCATGAACAAAGACGGGGAGGCATACGACGTACGTTACGAGGAAAGGACCAGGACTTTGGGCAGGTGAGGGCACCTGTGGGAGGAGGCAGTTGAGCAGGGCACCCATGGAAGCCGTGGGATAGTGGGAAGGACAGCAAATGCATCATGTATGCATCCATGCATGCATTAGGAAGAGTCTTCCTTTGGGGAGAGAGGAGAATGGGCAGGAGGGGGCTGAAGGAGGCTGGGCCAGCGGATGATGAGTGGGACAGAGACCAGAGCAGAAAGCGTGGTGACCGGAGGCCTGCAGGCGGGAGAGGGGTCTGGGCTCTGCCGACTGTGGACGGGCCACCCTCCTGGGGAGACGGGTTCTGGCATTCCACCGTGTAGTACTCGGGGGAAGATGAGCAGAGCTGTGGCCTGAGACAGAGTGCCAGCATCCCCAGGCTTTGGCCAGAAGAGGAAGAGAAGAAAGAAAGAGGTGACTGGCAGCTTGATGGTCTCAGCAGCAGCCCCTGGCTGCCGGGCTCCCCTTCTCCTGGTGGCAGCTTCCCTCACCCCTTACACCCAGCCAAGGCCCCTGCTAAGCCTGCAAGTACAGCCTGGCTCCACAACCTCCTGGGCATGGAACTCAGGAAAATGCCCAGCCTCTGTGAGCCTGTTTGCCTCACCTGCAACCAAGGTGACAATCTCACCAGCCTGGTGTGCTGGGGTCATTCAATGGGATATTTTACATAATGCCAACCACGGGTCAGTTCGAAAGCAGAGCACAAGCCTCAGACGTTGAGTGGATCGACAAATGGATGGAACACTAACCCAATATCCTGTAATATTAGTCCCGAGGCTTCAACTGGGTATCTGTCTGTTTTATTGGTGTGCTGTTGTGCTTGTTTTTAGCAACAGGTCACAGACACCAACCCTTTAAAAACTGCTAGCTTCTCACTTCTAATTCTCCCCCACCAGTTTTATGCTAATGTATCCATTTGCCTGACAGGAATGGTGAGGTCTGATCCCTTTGCACTGATGCGTCCCTTGCACTCCACATTCTCCCCACTGACTGTGCTCAGGGTCTGGTCTGCAGACACCCTCAGGATCTTTCCCCACGTACCTGGACACCCTCCAGTCTGAGTTTGCCCAGGTCATAGCCACCAGGGGCAGGTCTTCTGAATCCTGACCAGCGATGTATTATCAGGGATGGATGCTGAGGCAGTCCCAAGACTGGGTGGGGCTCCAGTTGCAACACACCTGACACTCTATACTATACCCTCTTCTGAGAACTGAGAGCACATGAGTGGGCCACTGTGATCCTACCCTCCAGGGACCAGAGGCTGAAGGCACCAGAGTAGCGACAGCACAGTAGGATGTGTGACCCCCTGATGACCTGCAGAGCTCAGAGGAGGCATCAGACTCGGAAGATCAGGGGAGGCATCTCAGAGGAGGTGACCCTCCAAGGACACAGACAAGAAGTTGGTTGGCATCTTCTTGTCTAAACCACACGTTTGCAAGCTCCTCCAGAGCAAGGCTTTTGTCTTGCACCTCTGTGTGTCTCCCAGCAACACATCCAGTGCAGCCCAGTGCAAATTTAATAAAGACAAAAAACAAAAGGGGAGAAAGAGCAAAAAGGGAGGAAGTCAGGCAAGCCACAGCTGGGCAGGGTGTCATCAAGGTATAGCAGAGAAAATGGGTTATGGAGCCATAGTTCTGGGTTCTTATTCGTCCTTAAATGTCCTTGCTGCGTGGCCTTGCCAGACACTTCACTTCTTTGAGCATCAGTTTCCTCATCCATAAAACAGAGGTAATTATTAGAGTAGTGATAATATAATAATAAAAGTGGTAATGATAATGATAAGGGTAGTAGTACATAAGGTTGTCGTCAACCTGAAAAGCAGATATAAAGGCATTTTTAACAAGTACTAGGATTATTCATGTTATAACTGATGTGTTGAGAAGTAGCTTACCAAAAACTACTGCTTGCATTCCCCAAGAGGCAAAGAGATGGCCCCCGAGGTCACTGTAGAGAGCCAGAGACAGCCCATGGGTTCTGACATTGAACTGGCTACTCTTAGAACAGTTCCTCCCAGAGAAGGCAATGGCAGCCCACTCCAGTACTCTTGCCTGGCAAATCCGGATCATGGATGGAGGAGCCTGGCAGGCTGCAGGCCATGGGGTCACTAGGAGTCGGACAAGACTGAGTGACTTCACTTTCATTTTTCACTTTCATGCATTGGAGAAGGAAATGGCAACCCACTCCAGTGTTCTTGCCTGGAGAATCCCAGGGACGGGGAAGCCTGGTGGGCTGCCGTCTCTGGGGTCGCACAGAGTCGGACACGACTGAAGCAATTTAGCAGCAGCAGCAGAAGAAGAAGAACAGTTCCTCCAGGTTTATCCAGTCAATTTCCCAGGAGGAGAAGCCAGGAAAGGGAGGACCATGTCTGTCTCAACCAATTGCCAAAATCCAGCTAATTAGGCAGGAAACTAAGAACCCAGGATGAAGGAAAGGGATCCGAACAGGAAGAGAATAAAATGACCATTCAATGAGAACTAGAGTGCTCCAAGAACTTACACTTCGGGCTATCTCCAGACTGTGTCTCAGTTAATTGATAAGGAATCAAGAGCTCAGAGAGGTGAAGAGAATTCCCAAGGTCATGAAGCTAAGAGGTGACAGGGACATGACCTGAGCTGCCAGGTGAATCTAGTCCCAAAGTACAGCTGTTCCCTAGAATACCTCTCCTCAGCTTAGCACAGCTTCCAAATACGAGACTCAAGTTTCTTCTCTTGGGTGAACCTGGGGACAAACAGCTCCTTTCACAGCAAAACAATCAGCTTCAGAAGAAACTCCAGCTCCCAGGACTAAGAAAGAAGGCAGGGCTTCTCTCTGCATGCTCCCATCTTCTCAAAGAAGCCTGATGAACATTCTCCCAACTCTGTGACCCTTGGCAGTGACTGCAAGAGCCTTCATGTTAAAAAAAAAAATTCCAGGCAATTCTTTCAATCTTTCTCCATTCATCTCTCCCTCCCTGCCCTCTCCTCTCATTCTCTCTCAAGGTAAAATTGTTATGAGCTGATCTCGCCAGGTCAGATTTGAGCTGTGAAGCCACAAGCTGTTCCACCTCCTCGAAGGTACTGGGAATAAGGGTCAGATGCATCTTTGTCATCCCCATGGTTACTTTTGCCATGGGTGATATCCTGGAGGGGGCGCCTGGCCATTGTTTATCAACTTTATGCTCTGAAATGAACTGGAAATTTTCTGACTTCAAGCTCCAGTTCCCTAGCCTCAATTTCCATCCCGAGCTCCAGACCAGTTACATCCAAGGGTGGCCAGACTGCCTCCTCCCCCAATCACCTCTCCCATGGTACCCGCACACCCTCCACTCAACATGCTCCCCACTGTCCAGTCTCCCATCTCCTATCCAGTCAGCCAAGCCAAGCACCCAGAAGCTCCTGATGGAGCCCCTGATTCTCCAACCAGGAACAAGTCCTGCAAGTTCACCTCCGTAACAGCCCACCTGGACGCCTGCATGCCCCAGCAGCTGATGCTCAGACCCTCAGACTTCTCTCAGTCACCACCAGCCTCCTCCTTAGACTGAGGCATCAACCATCAGCCCAGTAGAAACATCCTCCATGTGGCCCATGGAAAGCTCTCANCCTCCGTAACAGCCCACCTGGACGCCTGCGTGCCCCTGCAGCTGATGCTCAGACCCTCAGACTTCTCTCAGTCACCACCAGCCTCCTCCTTAGACTGAGGCATCAACCATCAGCCCAGTAGAAACATCCTCCATGTGGCCCATGGAAAGCTCTCATTAAGGAAGTGAAAAGCTGGTCAAATGGATGCTTGCAGCTTTACAAAAGCAAACAAATTTGCTCCATTCCTTCTGTTTTGTTCTCAGTGGCAGGGCCCTCCACCCACATCAGTGCTGACAAAGGACTGACCCTGAATCCCAACACCCTTTTTTTCCACCCCCAGGACCAAATGAGTCAAGTTGTGGGTGGCTGGGAAGGGGGCTTCCACAGGCCCTCATCCCTGATGAACTGCTCATTTTTTCTTGGCTGACTCATTTCTGTTCTAACCCATAGTTACCTATGGCAGGCCGCATGGATGAACAGACAGTCCCGGCCACTTGCTAGTGGGAGAGCAGGTTGCATTGCTGCTCTGAGCTAAAGCTCCTCTTGAAAAAAAATGAGATTATATCAGCCTCTCAGGGACCCACGGGCCTCATAACATGATATGATGTTTACCATATGATAAAACAGCCACATCACTAGAAGTTGCCAACAAAGAGGAAACAAAAACGAAACAACGTGGTCCCAATGCCACTGCTGATGACATGGCCACGGATGACATTCTGAGACATTTCTTTCCTCTGTATACTTGTGGGTTTTTCATAATTCCAATTATAGAAAACATACAATTTTAATCTCTGCTTTCTTCACTCAACCTCCTCTATAATAAGTATCTGCCCAAATTATCACGTCTTCATAACCATCATTTTAAATGATTGCTAAATAAGGATTAATTCCGTCAAAAACTGTAACACTCTATTTGGTAAAACGAGCAAAATTTTTAAACCCTTCTAATTTTTTTTCTGATTATTGTAGCAAGTCATGCTCTTGTAGAATTGGGAAAGTAAAAGAAAGAAGAAAATATCTCACGAGCCCATAATTCAGAGTAAACGACTTGCCCCGCAAAAGTGGTTCTTAAAAAATTGTTGAACTACTCCATCCTATGGATGTAGTCTTACATATGGAATCATGAGAAAGTTGCTGAAAACCTAGCATTGTTTCCAATGCTTTGAGTTTACAAATAACACTGCAGTAAACATTTGTGCTCATGAATCTGGACGTATTTCTGATGATCTCTGATGTTAGGAGGACAGGTCAGCTTCACTCCCTGGATCGGTCCCCATACACTGTGTACCAAGACACTCCCACCCTCCCCTCATGGCTACCTGCTGGCTCTTGCAGGTAGGTACCTGCACGCAGTTCAGACCAGGTCCAAGTTCACTGGGCCCATGCTGTGTGCCAGACACTAAAGCCATAGTCAGAAATAAAAGCAATCCTTGCCTTCTAAGAGGGGGCCAACATCCAGGGAAGTCCCACATGCTGGGCAATGTACACAGAGGTGCCATGCTCGTTCCCAGGTTCACACACCCAGCTGCTCTAATATAGATTCAGCAGGGAGAAAGATACGGACAGAAGCAGACCAGCATACAGACCCGCATACATACTCCAGTCCCCAGACAAGCAACCAAGGACTGTTTGCATGTCCAAAGCCCCTGAGCCACAGTTGACACGAAATAGCTGCTATTAGTCATGTACGTCATCTGCTTTGCATGTATTGTGTACGTCATCCTCACAGTAACCTTCTGGTATCTCCCTTTGATAAGTGAAGTTTACTGACTTGCTTCTACTTCCCAAGTGGCTCAGTGGTAAAGATTATTCACCTGCCAATACAGGAGATGCAGGAGACGTGGATTTGACCCCTGGGTCAGGAAGATCTCCTGGAGAAGGAAATGGCTACTCACTCCAGTATTCTTGCCTGGGAAATTCCGTGGACAGAGGAACTTGGTGGGCTACAGTCTGTGGGGCTGGAAAGAGTCGGGCATGACTTAGCAACTAAACAACAACTGACTTGCTTATGGTCACATGGCTGGTATGAGGCAGAAACAAGAGCTCAAACCCAGCCAGACTGCTCCAGCGTCCTTCTACAGAACCACTGATTCTACTGCCTCCATGGCAGATTTTGCCTCCAAAATATCTTTCAGGTCTCTAATCCACTCACCATCCTTCTCAAAGCCCCTACTGGTGTTTGAACGTGGACAAATGCAGTAGCCCAGCAGTCTCCGCATGTTCCCTCTTGCGCACTACACTCTGTTGGTCATGTCGAAGCCAGTCTGCTTTTTCCAAAAACCAACTGTAACCATGTCCTTCCTTTACCTGAAGTCCTTCTAGGGTATCTTCATAAAAACCCACATTCCTCCGTACAGCACATGAGGCCTAGGATTGTCTGCCCTCTGCCTATTTCTCCTGCCTCCTCTCTGCCTACTCCCCACACCTCTCCCAGAGCCCAGATTCACTGCCCTTATGCCTGTTCAGTGTTGGGTCCAACTCCCCTCCAGCCTCAGGGCCCTAAGTCCTAAATGACTTCCCCATGGTACTTTCCTGAGGTTCTTCCATTCATCTTTGCAGAGCAGGTTTCATGGCTCCTTCATGCAATTCATCACAGTGATATATACCCCTCAGTTCTCNCCCAGAGCCCAGATTCACTGCCCTTATGCCTGTTCAGTGTTGGGTCCAACTCCCCTCCAGCCTCAGGGCCCTAAGTCCTAAATGACTTCCCCATGGTACTTTCCTGAGGTTCTTCCATTCATCTTTGCAGAGCAGGTTTCATGGCTCCTTCATGCAATTCATCACAGTGATATATACCCCTCAGTTCTCCTAGTGACCCCTCCAACAAGAAACAGAAATTCAATCATCTACTTTTTACCACTAAATCAACTTTTCTCTCCCTTTGTCGTTTCTGTATTTGTTGCAATCAGCCACTGCCTACAATTTACGTTTCTTTACACATTTCCATCACATTTCCTGGAGACTGTGATGGAAAGGCAGAGAGACAGGGACCAGACATAAAAGAAGAAATGAGACACATTTAACAGTTATCAAATTATATGAACATTTTGGGGCAAGAGAAAGGCCAATTCATCCTCATGAGGCAGAGTTTTGTTATTTGACTAGACTCAGTGACTCATATGCAGTCTTTCTGTTACACCATCGAGACACTGACCGTAAATTCGGCGATTTTCGGCACCCGGAACTTCCCTTTGTTCTTCTGTTCAGGCTGATATTCTGTTCTTGTCTTCACAATCACCTAAAATGATCAACCAGTGTTAGCACACATAAATACTTGGAAGAGTTTTCGCTTCCTTTTTTTTTTTAGGAACTAGAATTTACTATATATTGCATAAAGATCTGAAAACACACACTTCCTCAAACACACACAAGAAAATTAAAAATTCAAATCATCTATAATATTTTCCCATTCCAACAGAGACAACCATAGGTCACAATTCTGGTCATACCTTTTCAGATGTTTTTACATGCATATATATGTATTATATTGTATTTATGAGTATATTCAAAAGCAGAGACGTTACTTTGCCAACAAAGGTCCATCTAGTCAAGGCTATGGTTTTTCCAGTAGTCATGTATGTATATGACAGTTGGACTGTGAAGAAAGCTGAACACTGAAGAATCGATGCTTTTGAACTGTAGTGTTGGAGAAGACTCTTGAGAGTCTCTTGGACTGCAAGGAGATCCAACCAGTCCATCCTAAAGGAGATCAGTCCTGGGATTTCTTTGGAAGGAATGATGCTAAAGCTGAAACTCCAGTACTTTGGCCACCTCATGCAAAGAGTTGACTCATTGGAAAAGACTCTGATGCTGGGAGGGATTGGGGGCAGGAGGAGAAGGGGACGACCAAGGATGAGACGGCTGGATGGCATCACCAACTCGATGGATGTGAGTTTGAGTGACTCCAGGAGATGGTGATGGACAGGGAGGCCTGGAGTGCTGCAATTTATGGGGTCAAAAAGAGTTGGACACGACTGAGCGACTGAACTGAACTGATTAGCTATTTATACAAATATATTTTTGTGAAATGGAGTGGCACTTTATTTTATCACACAACACTACACTAACATTTTTTCCCATGTAGACAAATGTATGATTTCAGTTTGCTTTTTGATGTCCCTTTATGTTTCGATGTGTTACTACAGTTACTCTAACCAGTATTGACATTGAACATGTAGGGTGTTTCCACAGTTTGGATTATCTAAGCAAGTTACGATGAACATCTTGTAGCTAAACTTTTGCATATATACTTAATTCCAATTTAATTTGGAGACTTCCAAAAAGCAAAATATAAAGGTCTATTGAATCTATTGTGTCATCTTATTTTTCTGAAGTCTGAATATTTGGCAGAGGTGGCTAATATCTTCTCAAGATAAGCTGTCAACCTGCCAAGACATTTATGGAACTTCATCCCACAGTGTAGGCAAAGTGGAAGAAAAAAAGGAACTTGACAGATAATCAATAACTATTGCTGAGTGCCACGGTGTCACGGGGAACACAGGAGCTGTCCGAGCCTTGGGGTCTCACCTGTAAAGCAAGGACAATGACCATAATCATAACCCCTATTTAACAAGATTGTTTTGAGAGTTCAATGAAATGGTAATGGGCAAAATTTTTGGAATAATTTATTATGTGTCAGGGCTAGATCAAGCTCTCCATATACCTTATCAAAACCACTACTATTTCCATTCTCCTGAAAGGGACACTGAAGCAGAGAGCTGCCAAGTCACATATCCAAGGTAACACAGCTAAAAGGAAGCAATCTTTTAACTATGATCAGTCTTCCCATTAGAGCTTAAATTAACTGAATTTTCACTGAAAACTTTCACCCCGAGTCTTCCTAGAAATGACAGTCAAGTGTATGGACTCCTGCAAGAATTCTAAGAAGAATGCTCTTTAAGGTCTCTAAGGCATACTGTGGACAAAATACAGCTCACAAAGGAAGGGGTAGGGGAGGAAATCCCATGATTGAACATCTCCTGTGTGGCACTTAAATAGGTTGGTTAGGGAGGATCTGGGTCCCAGCACATGGAAAACACCACTCCCTCCCTGACACACAGAATTCATTTGCAGTTGTAAATTCTGTGGCTATGCTCCCCTTCTCTCACTTCTGCTCCTCCAAACAATAAAAAGTGATCCCTGGCTTCCTTAAACTCAGAAATGATACCGTCAAACAAGGGTGAAGGGTTTGGAGCGAGAATGGGGTTAGGGAATGTTCAATTTTTTTCCATCTCCTGCTCAAAAGAAGAAGAAAAAACAGAAGCCTTCTTGCCACAAGTTAAAAAATATCCCTTATGCTTTGCATATGTACTGTGCAGCAGACACTGAGCACCTGACAGGCACTCTCTCACNAGAGTACTGGAGTGGGGTGCCATTGCCTTCTCTATGATCTAAACAAATATATATATTATATATGTACACTATATATAGTACATACATATATAATACTATGTATATATATATAGTATCCCAACTACCATTTACAGTAACAGGAGGGATGCTGATGTTAGTAGAGTTGGGGTCATAGCCCTCTACATCCTGCTTTGCCCTGAACACCTAAGCAAGGTTACTTATGCTCTGAATGAATTTCTAGTGAAAACACTTCTGGCTTCAGAACACTTCCCAAACCACCAGGTTCAAACTAGGCCAACAGACAATGGGGCCCCTGACCCCATGTCCATCCCCAGTCATCTGCTCCTCCCTTTAGCTAAGACATACTTTCTCCAAAAGCAGCCCAGGTAATATTTTACCTTTGCCCCAAGGAAATATTAGCTTATTAGAACCCCTTCTCCACATCAAAAGCAGGTCTTTGCCTGTTTGCCTGGAACAAACAGACAGTCCTCTGGACTGGTCTTTTCAACCTCTCAGTTATATTTGACAGGCTTGCTCACTCACTCCTCCATAAAGGTCCTCCTCCCAGGTCCATGGTCCTCTTCCTGCTCACTGACCATCCCTCCTCAGCTTCCTCCTCAAGTCCCACTCACTCTACTTAAACTCTCAGCATTAGAATCTCTCAGGGTTAGGTCATGAGATACTTCTTTCCTACAAATTCCTTCTGAAGGTTCTTACGCCTATCAATTCAAGCTCCATCTTTATTCTCATAAGTCTCAAATTTACATGTCCAATTCAGATCCTTTTCAGCATTCAGATTACCCTACTAGATGTTTGCCCTTGGACAGACACACCTGAATTTATCACATCCGCAGCAAAGCTGCTGGGTTCCGTGACTCACCTTCCCCAACCATCTTGCCCTTGACATTCTCTTCCTTGTGTAATCTCTAGCTAAGAAAAATAGCACCATGATAAGCCATGTTTATGTCAAGTCATATACAGGAGTCTCTCATGATCCCTCCCTTCCCTTCAGTCTGCAGATCTACCCCACCACCACTAGTCTCCGCTTCCTCAAAACTTTCTCTCAAATAAACACATTTGTCCAGTTATACTGCCCTAGTTCAGAGCATCATTCCTCTTGCCACAAACATTTGCTCTGACAATCTTCCTTGCTTCCATCCTTGCCTCCCAAAATCCAAATAAAAAGAGCTTTCTAGACTAAGAGAGCATCAGCCAGCAAACATTCAGAAGACATCCAGGAGGCTGGACCTGGGAGGACTACAAAGACGTAGTTTTGAGCGGATTGGAAACAGAGCAGGTGAAGTGAGGGGTAAGCCGAGGCTCTACATGCCTTGCCTCGCATGTTAAAGATGAACTTGAGAGCAGTGAGGAGCTAAGGAAGGTTTATAAACCAGAGAATGGCTTTCCAGGCAGGCATTACAATTAGAGGAGAAGCCTCTGGCACAATGGAGATGCACTGGAGAGATGCAGAGAGCAAGAAAAAACAGCCCTACAGTTACTGGAATCAACCAGCATGTCATGAGGCGTGATGTGCTGCTCCCATGGACTGCCGCCAGAAAGAGCCTTTCTATAAAAGGAGACATAGTAACAGTGACTTTTTTTAGTACTATGAAGGAGAAAGCATAAGAAATATTAGCCAATCATTATTAATTGTACCTTGGAGGAATCAGCTTGCTTATGCAAAGAAAGAGAGAAGAGAGAAAACAAATTTGGTAAAAAGGTTCTATTTTCTGCAGTTGAAAAAATAATGGAGCAAAATGGAGCTCAGAGCTGCTTGATTAATAACTGAACTATAATGAAAAAGTAGGGAGGGAGGGAAGAAAAATTCTTTCTACTTGTTTTTATTAAAAGTAGGATTTTATAGACACTTGGAAGAATGAAACTCCTGGTTTTCAAATATCGTTTTGAATTTAGGCAAAGAAATAAATTTGTTTTCTTTTCATATCAATACATCAGTCCCTATTGTTCTGTTGGCAGTTGATATGAAGAACATAATTTAACATAATTGGCATTGTGAAAATGGGATAAATTATTCATCCCGAAAGGACCCCTTGTCTGGATATATTCTCCCTTCGCTGGCAAGGCCAGATAATACATGGTGGTTCAGATGGCGCAAAGTACAGATCATAAAAATTTAAAATACTACTTCCCAGGATTATCAATAGTGAAGAGGTTCTCACATGAAGAGGCCCTAGGATTGGCAGGAACAATAAATAAAAGTGCAGAAGTGCTGACAAGGAGCATAATTGTATTTTTATGAGTTGGACTGGCACAGGCCAGAAATAGATCTAAGCTGTACCTTTCAGCTCATTCTTGCAGCAAAGAGAGAAGTTAGGAGCAGGACAATGAACGGCCAGCCTCTGAGCACCTCCTGTGTGCCAGACATGGTGCTACTCACGTGTACTCACAAAGTCTCATACCCACTCCCCCGCTTAGATTAGAGATCCTCTCTGATCTTCACGTCTCTCCTTTAAGATCATTATTACGCCCATCTTTCAGATGAGGAAATTTGACCTCAGAGACTTCAGTCACTTGCCTGTGATCAAATGACAGGTAAGTGGTTGAGCTGGAAGAACTGAAGAACACGATGCTCTTTTCTATAATTTTTAAGGTACCTGCGATGTGCCTGGCACTGCACCCAAAGCTTTACATCCTGTATCTCAGACATCCTTTCAATCACTTTGAGGAAGGAGAGAGTATCCCCATTTTACAAGAGTCGGAGTCTTGGGGAGCAGAAATGACTGCACAGCCTCACATAACCACTAATGGGCTGACTCAAGACTTGAGTCTGGGCTTCTGGCTCAGATCAATTGCCACTAGTAAGGCCATCATTCAAAAATCATAGGACTCAAACTCTAATCCTGTGGCAGCTGATGCTCTATAAATGCTATTGAATGAATGCCCCAATGAGTGAATCCTGCACCTAAAGAGACGAGATGAAGCCACCCCAATGGGGCCTGGGTACATAGCTGGGAACCTTCTCCCACTTACCACTCACTCCTCAACTCATACTCCATCTCTTTGGGTTTGAGTCTCTCCCTGGGCCCTTGAAGTTTGGTACTAGGCCCAGAACGCAAGTAAGATATCAGTGTTCAAAGAACATTAGTGGTAGCATCGTCCAATCCCACCAATCCACAGATGGGATCATGGGAGCCCAGAAAGGGGGAGGGATTTCCTGCAGGTCACACAGCAAAGATTCTAGTATGGACCTGCTGACTCCCAGTCCAGGGCTCTTTCCTGTGTGCTCAAATCTCTTTTCCTNTAAGATATCAGTGTTCAAAGAACATTAGTGGTAGCATCGTCCAATCCCACCAATCCACAGATGGGATCATGGGAGCCCAGAAAGGGGGAGGGATTTCCTGCAGGTCACACAGCAAAGATTCTAGTATGGACCTGCTGACTCCCAGTCCAGGGCTCTTTCCTGTGTGCTCAAATCTCTTTTCCTCGCTGGGCCTTTGATTTCTCAGGGTAGAATGGAATATTGGCCAGGAAGGCCACATATGAATGGACTAGCCCAGTGAGTCTATAACTCTTCAGCTCTGTGACAAGGCATATAGCTGGGGAAGATGAGGGACTCTTCATTGGTCCTACAGGGGACTGCCAGCTCCTGCTCTGAGCAGAGGCTAGTTGCCTGGGCTGGAGTCCTGCAGTGAGGTCCATAGGTCTGCCAACCAGACCCATCCTCTACAGGGCAGAAGCTCAGCCCACCTCCCTGTTCAACCCTTCTTGCACCCCTGTGCACTCCAGGAACTATGGGACTGAATTGATGATGATGATGGTAGCAACAATCATAACAACAACCTTGTGTTAAGCACCTACCCTGTGCTAGGTACTGTGATAGACATTCGACATGCATTTTCTCATTTTACCCTTTAAACACTTCTTAAAGGAAGTTACTACTGTCCTCATTTTAACAAGAAAACAGAGGGACAGAGTGGTGAGTAAACTTGCCCAGGGTCACACAGCAAGTAGGTGGTAGAATTAGGATTCAAATGCCAACTGCATTGTTACAATGCATGTGACTCTGTATAGGCCACCCTTTGCTTGCAGGGGCATTGGCTCACTAGCTCACTGTCTCTCTGTGCGTGAACATAAGCAAGTAAGGCACTTCAGCTCTCTGAGATCGCTTCACCATCTGTGAAATGGAGGTGATTTATTAAAAAATATATAAAATTTGATATATCCTCACAGTAAAAAAATAAGTATGAAACTTGTAGAATTATATATATATATATATATATATANCTGAACTTCTATTTGTGTGCTGGCCTGTTTGAAGACCCTCTTTCCCACTGGGACTAGAAGCTCCATGAAAGTAATGATCATGCCTGACTTTTCCTGGCTGTGTATGTATAGCCTAATGTAGTGCCCAGCACATAGAAGGTGCCCCATAGAAATGGTGGATGAGTGAATGAAAGAATGAGTGAGTTCCTTCCAGCATAGTAAGGATAACCTTAGCTATAATTATGAGTGGCCAGGAAGGGTGTCCAGGAGAGCTGCCATCTGAACTGGGTTTCGAGCTGCCATGAGCACTGGCTTATCAGACAGGAAAAGGGACAAGCAGGGCATTCTGGGCAGAAGGAATGGTGTGGGCAAGGAGAAGGTAGCAAGAAACACCCTGGAGAGTATGGAAAATTCCAGGGCTGGTTTTTCAACCTCAGCACTGTAGACATTTTGGGCAGGACAGTTCTTCAGGGGTGGCATTTTGTGCATTGTCGTGCATTTACCATCATTTCTGACCAAAGCAGCATCCCCACCTTATTGTCACAACCAAAAAGTGTCTCCAGAAACAGCCAAATGTCCCTCTAGCATGGAGAGGAGTCACCCCCTGCTTGAGAAAAATGGCTTGAGGTAGTTCTGCCATGCTGGTGTTCAAGACACAAAGTGAGAAGTGGTAGGAATGGAAGCCAGTGGAGCAGGCGATGGAGGACCTGGAGTGTCAAGGTCAGGATTTGAGGACTGTACCCTGTGGGGAGGACGGTACCCCGTGGGGAGCACTGGAAATGCTTCCCAAGGGAGAAGGACTGATCACAACTCCAGGGCACCACCAGAGATGTGGTGTGGGGGACTGATCAGAGTGGTAGGAGAGGTGGGGGAACAGACACGAGACCCCTCTCCTAAGGCAGGCACAGTTCCTCCAGCACTGGGGAGGAAGGGAGCACCGGAGGCTGTGATGCTCTCTTTCCAGGATGGCCCCAGGCCTTACCTGCAGGCCCAAGAGAGCGCAACAAGGACCCTCGGCCAGGGATGAAGGGATGTAGAGTCTGAGGCAGCAAGGTGCAGAAGGGGAAACCGAGGTGTCAGGGGCACTGGGCTTCCAAACTCATATATTCCACTCTCTCTGTGAAGCCTGAGCAAGTCTATTGATCCAAGCCTCAGTTTCCCCACCAGTGAAATGGGTGCACTAATACCTACCTCATAGGGTTGCTGGGAAGATTAACTGAAACCATAGCTGTGAATGCCCTGCATGGCCCATTTCTAGCCCAGAGCAAGGGCTTCAGACATACTCATCCTCTCCACTTAGCCTCTAAAACCTTTCCCCCAGAAGCTCACATTCCATACTAAGAGTATTCAATGGACAAATCTAGAAATAATTGTCAGTATTACATGCCAGAGCACACTCTGTATTTTACGTTTTCAGGAAGAAAACTCATAATATTGGGGTCTAATATACGCCTTCCTGATAACCTTTTTAGCTTTAAACCCTCACCATCTGGCTGGACCTAATGAGAGGGCTGACAAATGTGTCAAAACTCGCCCCACCCTCTCTAAAGCCCTGTAAGGCTGAGTGCTCCCTCTACCTGCAAGGAGGCTGAGGCTGAGTCAGCTGGCCCCCCTTTCCTGCTGAGGTGGAAGTTTCTAGAACAGCACTGCCTGGGCTCTGGGTCCTCCAGGAGGCTTACCAACTCTGGGATTTGGGAAGTGACTTGAGCACCATGCCTGCGTTTCATCATCTGGATTAAATTAAATTCATCTGGATTAAAGGAGCAACTCCTCTATGACATCCTATTAACTACTGAAAGGATGGAAGAAGACTGTGTGTGTATGTGTGCACTTCTGCCTTAAATCTAGCATAAGTAGCACATGGAAATGACAATTATTATTCTCTGATGGTTAGTTTTGTGCCAGGCACTGCATATATAAGGCCAAATCTAACACTGCCCAACTATTATGAAGTAGGTGTGATCCTCCCCACTTCACAGGGGACACTGAGGTCCACCTGGTATGAAGACTCTGTTAAGGACACCTGCCAAAGTCTGTGAGGTGCCCCTTGGGGATGTGTCCACTCAAGGATTTTCACCCTCCGGGATGCACTGGTTTCCCTTTCCATGCATGCAAGTCCACGATGTACTTATCTTCAGGCTTTGGGACAGTTTTTTGGCACATCTGGACTGGCTCAGTGATTATCAGGCATATTTCCTGTCACAAGGAGAGAAAGAAGTCCTTGGAGGTGGGAAATGGGGTGAGGGGTAAGGGGTGACAGAGACCATGATATCTCTGGATGACCCGCAGGTGTGTGTAGAGTTAAGGGGAGAGGTAATCTCACCACAGTCCCTTTTCCTTGCATTCCTCTTAGGGACGTAAAGATCCTTGAGACTAAAGGGGAAAGATTCTTCCTAAAACTTCGCAAAACCTTGAGTGAATATCCCCTCTGCTTCTCCTCAGTTTCCACTAAATCTGCGATCAAATTCCAGCATTGCCACTTATGCCTCTGTGAGTTTGGATAAATCACCAAATTTCTCTGATCCTCCTCCACCTTATTCCTGCAAACGTGGATGGATGTATAATCCCCGGGTAACGTGCCTAGCACAGTGGTTCTCAACTTTGGCGGCACACAGGAGTCCACCTGGGAAGGTTTAATTAATAGTGATGCTTGGGTCTCACCCCCCCAGAGATTCTGATATAATTGTTCTGGGGTGTAGCCTAGGTATCAAGATTTTCAAAGGTTCCCCAGTTAACCCTAATATAGTCACAAACTGAGAACCTCTGCCATACAGGTAACTAATGCCCAATTAATATTATTCCTTCACAGTAACAGTGTTAACTGCCTGTTAGCAAATTTTATTTTCAAAAGGCCTTATCAGTTTCTCAGGATGGCTCAGTGATTCTCTATTTCTGGAACCCCTATGCATATTTTCATATTGACAACCTCTGCACTTTCAAAACAGATGACTCAACCCTCAGCCAATCAGCCAGGCCCTTTATCTAGCTTTGGCTTCTCTTCTGTTCATTGGTTAGAGTCCATTGGTTAAGACACACAATGCCTTCCTGGAGATGCCAGTGAGAAAATCAAACAAATGGAATGATCCATTGTTCACTCTTCAGCTAGGGAACTTCATTTGCCTCCTAATCTATCTGTTTATGGCATGCAAAAGCTTACATTACAAAACCCCAAGTTCTCTCAGAGGGATCTTAATATCACTTCTCCCACCTGTGCTCATAGAACAACTCTCCCACTTTTGTATAAATGCTCACCTCCATTCTTCATGGACTACTCCCATGTCAGGAGATGTGCCATCAGCCAGTCACTCATTTCCAGCCACGCCTCCCCCAAAAACACTCTATTCCAGTCATGCTATTTCCCAAAAGCTCTCCATGCTTTGCACATTTGTGCCCTTTGCCTTAAATGCTTTTCCCTCCAGTGGCCTACCTGGGAGGCTTTTACTCACCTTTAAAAGCCAATTTCAAATGCTCCCCTCTGCCGCTGACCTAACCTGTCCTCCCAGCTCCCTCTCTGCCACAACAGAATTTA
>SJYA01002616.1:292801-501319 GCA_006410615.1 Neotragus moschatus | reverse complement strand
CAAATTTTCGTACAGTTGCACGCATTTCACATATAGCAAGATAATGCTCAAAATCCTTCAAGCTAGGCTTCAGCAGTATGTGAACTGTGAACTTTCAGATGTATAAGCTGGATTCGGAAAAGGCAGATCAAATTGCCAACATCTGCTGGATCATAGAGAAAGCAAGGGAATTCCAAGAAAAAAAAAAATCTGCTTCATTGACTATGCTAAAGAATTTGACTGTGTGAATCACAAGAAACTGTGGAAAATTCTTAAAGAGATAGGAATACCAGACCACCTTACCTTCTTCCTGAGAGCTGTATGCAGAACTAGAAGCAACAGAACCAGACACGAAACAACAGACTGGTTCAAAATTGGGAAAGGAGTACATCAAAGCTGTATATTGTCACCCTCCTTATTTAACTTCTATGCAGAGCTCATCATGTGAAATGCCAGGCTGGATGAAGCACAAGCTGGTATCAAGATTGCTGGGAGAAATATCAATAACCTCAGATATGCAGATGGCACCACCCCAATGGCAGAAAGCAAAGAGGAACTAAAGAGCCTCTTGATGAAAGTGAAAGAGGAGAGTGAAAAAGTTGGCTTAAAACTCAACATTCAAAAAACAAAGATCATGGCATCAGGTTCCATCACTTCATGGCAAATGGAAAGGGAAAAAAGTGGAAACAGTGACAGACTTTATTTTCTTGGACTCCAGAATCACTGTGAATGACGACTGCAGCCACGAAATTAAAGACACTTGCCCCTTTGAAGAAAAGCTATGATGAAACTAGACAGCATATTAAAAAGCAGACATCACCTTGCCAACAAAGGTCTGTCTAATCAAAGCTATGATTTTTCCAGTAGTCATGTATGTATGTGAGAGTTGGACCATAAGGAAGTCTCAGGGCCAAAGAATTGATATTTTTGAACTATGGTCCTGGCAGAAGACTCTTGAGAGTCCCTTGGACTGCAAGGAGATCAAACTAGTAAATCCTAAAGAAAATCAACCCTGAATACTCATTGGAAGAACTGATGCTGAAGCTGAAGCTCCAATACTTTGGCCACCTGATGCAAAGAACTGACTCACTGGAAAAGACCCTGATGCTGGGAAGATTGAGAGCAAGAAGAGAAGGGAGCAACAGAGGATGAAATAGCTGGATGGCATCACTGACTCAGTGGACATGAGTTTGAGCAAACTCAGGTAAATAGTGAAGGACAGGAAAGCCTTCAAGCTGTGCTGCAGTTCATGGGTTGCAAAGAGTCAGACCTGGGTTAGCTACTGAACAAGTATTTTATTATTGAACTTTCTTGATGAGCTCACTTTAAGTAACTTTTTTTAATATGGAAATTGAACTTCTTATAATTAATACTTGGAGAAGGCAATGGCAACCCACTCCACTACTCTTGCCTGGAAAATCCCATGGACAGAGGAGCCTGGTAGGCTGCAGTCCATGGGATAGCTAAAAGTTGGACATGACTGAGTGACTTCACTTTCATGCATTGGAAAAGGAAATGGGAACCCACTCCAGTGTTCTTGCCTGGAGAATCCCAGGGAGCCTGGTGGGCTGCTGTCTACGGGGTCGCAGAGTCAGACACGACTGAAGCGACTTAGCAGCAGCAACAGCAGCTAGTAATGCGCAACTTAGCAGCAGCAGTTAACACTTACTGTGATGTGTATTGTCCTGTACTTATTATCATTTTGATAGTTCCTTTCGATCTCCTTCATTGTTTTCCTACAATACACTTTTGCTACAGTAACCCTACATGAACTTTTTTCCACCAGTAACTTGGAAGACACAAATAATTCTTTAAAATCATCTCTTCAGTTATTTTTTAGTATGTCAAAAAAAATTGAATAGACATTCATCTCCTAATCTTCAGAATAAAACAGATTATTTTGATACCCACTACATGTAAAATGAGATAATTCGCTCACATGTATTTCTTTTCCTTTCCTGCCTCTCATTTCTCCCATATGTATCGGATGTTAAACCCAAGTTTTTATTTTCACTAATGCATACATTCCTGCTTTATTTCCATTTCCTGTTACACTCTTGTCAGAACTGGAAATGGAAGAAAAGTGAATACAGTGTGAGCCATTTTCCAATGGGCTTGATGGTGACTTATCTGAAAATAATAATTCT
The DNA here is from genome assembly GCA_006410615.1 of Neotragus moschatus. Taxonomy (NCBI): domain Eukaryota; kingdom Metazoa; phylum Chordata; class Mammalia; order Artiodactyla; family Bovidae; genus Neotragus; species Neotragus moschatus. The sequence goes on along the minus strand of SJYA01002616.1, from coordinate 499,193 downwards.
ACATACATAAGTTTCAAAGGATCCATGATGCTTCTGTGATTGGTTTTCAATATATCTTAGCATTTAAAATCTGTTTTGTTTTGTTCCCATGCATAGATACACTTCCAGTGAAAGAAATGATAAAAGCACTTTAGGTGTCTCATTATAAATCTTGTTGTCAATTTAAGAATGTATTCAAAATTTAATAGTATGATAGGAACACAAGCTTTTTAGAAATCTGTCCTAAGAATCTCCCAGAGGCCAGTAGGAAAGGAAGCTATGCCTATATTATTGCGAGGTGCTCTATATTTAAATTTCAAATAAAGGCAGTCAGAAAGCTATGAAAAGCTTGAGATTCTCTTTCTTCTTAAAAAGGGAAGCGGACATTGCCTACTTTTGATTTAAAAGGAAAAAGGACAATGAAGAGGCAGAAAGGCAAATGGCAGAAAGGCCAGCCCACATTTCTCCTCTGATTGGCTAGAAATAGATGAAGGAGATGCAGAAGGAGGCAAGCCCTGGGGGTGAAAACTGACATCAGCCTTGCTCAGGCAGGAAGGCTCACAAAGAACCGTTCCAATTAAGGTCTGGGGATCCACTTAGAAAGAAGCTGGTAAGAACAAAGGTTTTTTGAGGGAGTTTTTGAGTTTTGCCTGGAAAGGCATTCCATGGGACTCTTTTCCCTATTAAATGATCGTTCCAGTTGTCTTTCTCTTCCAACAAAAGCCTGCCCAGTCTAAGTTGTAAAATTAGTCCCAGTTGAGCAGAAAGTTTTGTTGTGGGACAGATTCCTCCAAAAGCTGATTTTCAGAGTTTTGAATGCACAAAGTTTACTCAGGAGTGCTCTCAGGAAAAAGAACAGAAGGGAAGAAAGCAGAACTGGCTAGAGGGAGAACTTGAATGGTGAAAGAGTCCCGAGGAAGCCCTCAGCCAACATCCAACACGTACCTATAAAGCTGGGATAAGCCCTCTGTAGTTGTGCTGAGTTGAGATGCAAATGAGCACCCTTCCCCAAGAGGGCAGGGCCTTGGCAAGGTGCCACTTTTCAGCCAAGGGCAATTCCTGGAGAGGGATAATAGCTAAGGCTGTTAGCTAGCAGACGAAGAACAAAGGCTGGACTTCCCAGCCTGAAGCGGGGATCTATCTGGGAGCACGGCCTCCACCACAGGCTCTGTCCGCCCACCACACCCCGAGACTTCAAACGCCATTCATATATTTGTAACTCAGATTCCAGCAGACAGGTTTCTTCTAGACTCCAGACCCTATCTACAGCTATTTCCTTGACATCTGCACTTGAATGTTACACAGCTGCCGGCATCTCAACATGTCCCAAACCAAACTCCTGATCTCTCCCGCAAAACTGCTCCTTCTCCTGCATTGTCTTTCAGTGAATTGCCCCATTGTACCCATTGCTCCACCCAGAAAACCGGGAGGAGCTCCTGATGCTTTCCTCAGTCCCACTTCCAATCACCAAGTCCTGCTTCTTCTCCCTCCCAAGTGTTTCTCACTCACAGCAGTCCGCCCTTCCCTTCCCTTTGTCCATGATTCTCCCTAAGTGCACTCTACCTCCCTACCCAACAAGCTTTCTAACAACTGTGCTTTCCTCTCCACCAATCTATTCTTTAGACAATGGTCCAAGCACCTTCTATAAAATAAAATTCTGGTAGTGTTGCTTCCTTGCTTAGAACACTTGCGAAGCTTTCTTTTCTTTTCTTTTAAGATAAAGACCCAAACCTCAAACTTAGACTGTAAGGCTCTTTTATGATTTCTCCCGACTACTCCACAAACTGCACCTGCTGTCCCTCTTCCCCTTGAAACTGCATTTCAGCTTTACTGACCTTCCAAATACACACTCCTGTCCCACCCAGGTGACTTCTGGCCTGATGTTTCCCCTGTGGTTTGCTCGAGGGCATGCCCTTTCCCCCTCCTTTAATTAATGTGTCATGAGTCTTCAGAGTCATTTAAATATTACTCCCTCAGGGAAGTCTCCTCTGAGACACTAGACTCTATCAGCTCCTCTTGTACTCAGCACTCCTTCCTCTATGCTTAAATACCTTTTCTCAAAAATATATGATTATCTACGTAATTACAGTTTAGTGAGAGTAGGGACTGAGTTCTTGGAACCTAAATAACCACCACCAAGGGGTGAATGGGTGAATTTTGGTTCATCCCGTATTGTGAAATAGTATGCAGTCTTTAAAAATGTAATAGAATAGTGAATAACGTGGAAAGTTTTTATCACATTGAGTAAAAAGTGGAATCAAAATTGTATTAGATATCATGATTTCAACTATATGAGAACATAAAGACTGAAATAACTACTAAAAAGAAAAAAAATTATGTGATAGAGGCGTTAATTTTTGCTACAATGACAATCATATTACAATATATGTGTATCAAATTAACATGTTGTACATCTTACATTTATAGTGTCATATATCAAATATATTTAAATAAAAAAAAGACTGAAAGGAATAAAAATGCTAATAGATTTTTTTTCTGGATGGTTTATGGGTGATTTCAATTTTAATACTTTTTGTTCATCTCACCAAAACACATTATTTATTTTTAAATCAATCAAAAAATGAATAATTTCCTGCTAGAGGAAAAAAACTACCAAGTTCTAGAAAACATAAAGCACTTTTTCAAAACAGTGAATTTACAGAGACTAGTAAGCCAACATGGTGAAATCAAATAGGTGAATATAAATTCACTTGGTGTTATGAAAAACCTCTGGAAAATTTCTTTTATTCCCCTATGATGTACCAGAGAGGATTAATGGATTATAAATACCTATTAATATTTTTCTTCCAACTTTATTTATATATAATTAATAAGCATTATTCATATGTAATCAATGTAGTATGTTAATCTATGTATACATTGTGGAATGATCACCACAATCAAGCTAATTAACATATCCATCACTTCATTTAGGTTCCATTTGATGTGAGGAGGGATAAGAACATTTAGGATCTACTCCCTTAGCATATTCAAAAGCATGATACAGTATTATTGACTAGTCACCATGCTCTACATTGTATCTCCAANACATTGTGGAATGATCACCACAATCAAGCTAATTAACATATCCATCACTTCATTTAGGTTCCATTTGATGTGAGGAGGGATAAGAACATTTAGGATCTACTCCCTTAGCATATTCAAAAGCATGATACAGTATTATTGACTAGTCACCATGCTCTACATTGTATCTCCAAAATGTATTCAACCTGAATAACTGAACTTTGTACACTTTGATCAACATATCCCCATTTTCCCCTCTTCTCAGCCCCTGGCAAACACCATTCTACCCCCTATTCCTATGAGTTTGACTTTTTTAGATTCCACATATAAATGCGATCAGGCAGTATTATCTTTCTGTGCCTGGTCTAATCAGTTAGACAGTTCCTTTTTAAGGTAGATGGTGCAGCTATTACTTCAAGATAGTGACTCCATTTCCCCTGGGTATATACACAGAAGTGGGACTGCTGGTCATATGGCAATTCTACTTATTTTATTAGGAACCTCCATACTGTTTTCCATAGTGGATGAACATTTCCATCAACAGTGCACAAGGGTTCCCTTGTCTCTACACACTTACCAGTATTGGTTATCTTTTACCTTTTTGATAACAGCTACCCTAGCAGTGTGAGCTGGTATTTCATTGTGGTTTTGATTTACATTTCCCTGATGATTAGTGATGTTTAGCAATTTTTCATGTACCTGTCATTCCTGAAGTGCAAGAAGAATATGAGTGACCCGTCCCAAAAGATGGACTATGTTTCTCAAGGAGTGAGAGGTTATATTTGCAAATTCCAATGAAAAGTTCCTTTTTGTAGAGAAATTTCACTTGCTTGACTTTTTACATCCATATTAAACAATGGAAGAAAAACTGTCCCTGTCTCATATAAGAAAAGTCTGCCTCCTTCTAATCCATTCTCAAAGCAGTTGCCAAAGCAGTTCTGTTAAATGTTAGTCCACTCTTGGCAATTCTCTGCTCAAAACTTTTCAATAGCTTTCCATCTATGGGAAGTCCTGAAAACAGGATACTTCACTTCTCTACCCTCTCCCCTCATCTTCTACCGTACCTTTCTTACTCCACCAGAACTCTTCCTTTTTGTCTTTCCTAATCTCCAGCCTCAGGTCCTTGACCTCTACCCAAACGTTATATGCTGCTTCTACATGTCTGACTTCCTTACTTTAAGTTTTTATCTAAATGTAACCATCTACACGATGCCTTCTCATCTCCCTAATTAATAATGCATCCCTTGATATACACTCACCTCCTTTATTTTTCTCATAGCATCTTTTTTCTTACACTGTACATTTTAATTATTTTATGTCTTTCCCTGCAGATATGGATTCTTGCATGTTTTTTTCACTTCTGTTTCTCCAGGTCTAGAACAGATTCAGGAGTGTGATATGGATTCAGCAAANTGTTAAAAATAGCTAAATAAAAATGGGCCATGCACTGATCATTAGAATGTCAAGAACCAAGGATTAGTGATGAGTCCAATCTCTATTTTTGAGATCCATATACCTGAAAGAGAAGAGATAAAGTGGTTATAGTGACACCATAACATGAAATTAATTATAATCAACTGGGGAGTCAATGGACCAAATTTCTGAATTCAACTTAGTATGTACGAGACTGGAAAGATCATCACTCCCACTCTAACAGAAAGAAAGGTGCATATCTGCAAAATCACAGTTTTTCTTTAATTCATCAGATTTCTGAGGTAGCCATACAACCTACTTCCTTGAAATCTGAGGAAAAACAGGCATCTCCAAGCAGAGACAAGATGACAGCATTTTCTTACCTGGGGTAAATGCCAGACATTGTACAAGTTGGCAAGAATAATTCAGCTTAAAAGTGAAATGGAAGCTAAAAGCTGAATGTGAGCTAGTGTCAAAGTACAGAATCCCCAGAAACTACATACAGGAGAATTTTCACCTACTCAAAGGTCTTCTATTCACATAGTCACCTATTCATATATCTTACCAGGTGCTCACAAGAAAGACTTTAGTCAGAACAGAGATCACAGACTTAGCAACTAAGCAACAACAACATGGTATAGAACTTGGACAGGAAAACAGCAGCAGGGCAAGAACGGCACTCAGTTCTGTTCAGATCCCTTTTTCCTGTCTCCTCACCAAGCAAAATAATTCAGCACTGGTGGATCCAAAAACTAACAGACACACAAGGAAGCAAGGGGAAAACCCAACACACAAAGAAATAAAAAGAAAAAGATTCATATGTGATACTGATGTTGGAACTAACAGACAGAATTTAAAATAAGTCTGATGAACAGGATAAAGTCTCTAGTGGAAAAGATAAGGAATGGCATTGCCAGATAAGGAATTTCATCAGAAAAATAAAAACTGTGAGAAGGAATCAACTGGAAATGCTAGGAATTTTAAAAAATGCTAGAATTAAACATGTTTAATGCCAGTAACTCAGAGAAGGCAATGGCACCCCACTCCAGTACTCTTGCCTGGAAAATTCCATGGCCGAGGGAGCCTGGTAGGCTGCAGTCCATGGGGTCGCAAACAGTCGGACACAACGGAGCGACTTCACTTTCACTTTTCACTTTCATGCATTGGAGAAGGAAATGGCAACCCACTCCAGTGTTCTTGCCTGGAGAATCCCAGGGACGGGGGGAGCCTGGTGGGCTGCCATCTCTGGGGTTGCACAGAGTCGGACACGACTGAAGCGACTTAGCAGCAGTAGCCATGCCCGTAACAGAGACGAAGAATGCCTTCTGAAGGCTCATCAGTAGACTTGACACAAATGATGGAAAGAATCAATGAACATGAATATAAAGCAACAGAAATTACACAAACTGGAAAACAAAGATACAGAAGAATGAAAAAATAAAATGAGCATCCACAAGCTGTGGGACAACATCAAATCTCTAATATATGTGTAATTTGGATACCAAAAGAAGAAATAAATAACAGAACTGAAGAAATATTGAAGAGATAGTGGCCAGGACTGCCCCTTAAATAGAAGGAAACTCTTCATGGTAGCCAGAGACAAAAGAAGCTTCACACACAAAGGAACAGACACAGAAGTAATAGCAGACTCATCGGAAACCATGCAAGCTAGAAGACAATGGAGCGCCATCTGTAAAATGCTTAATAAAGAAAGTTGGCCCAGAGATCTATACAGGGAAAATATTCTCCAAAAATTAAAATAATTTTTTTCAGAAAAACAAAAAATAAGAGTAATCATTACCATCAGACATATAAGAAATGTTAAAGGAAGTTCTTCAATCATGATGAAAACAGAAACTTAAGTTTCTTCTTGATAAAGATCAGTAGAAATGCAATAATGACTGTAAGCATATAATTCACATTTTTATTATTTTTAATTGCTCTAAAAGATTATTCAAGGTAGGATGAATAACTTAAGATGTATATTGAAAACCCTAAAGCGATCACTAAATTTTTCTTAAGAGTTAATAAATAAAAAGCTGTGATAGGTACACTTCTAAGATGGTCATTAATGATCTCCACTCTGGTGTTCACCTCCTCAGGTAATTGCTTCCTCCTGAATACAGAAGAAACATAGTGACTTGCTTCAAACTAATATAACTTTAAAAAAATGATGAAATATCACTTCTGATGGGCTATAAAAGACTGATTTCCACATTGCTGCCAATACTTTCACTATTTTGAAGAGGCCCACATGACAAGGAATTGAGGGTGGGAGGAGAAGGGGGCAACAGAGGATAAGATGGTTGGATGGCATCATCGACTCAATGAACATAGTTTGAGCAAACTCCAGGAGATAGTGAAGGACAGGGAAGGCTGGTGTACTGCAGTCCACGTGGTTACAAAGAGTTGGACATGATTGAGTGACTGAACAACAACAATAAGCTAATAACTAAAAAGGAACCAAAAGCTGCCAATAACCAATGAGTGAACTTGGAAGTAGATCTCTCTCCAGCTGAGCCTTCAGATAAGACCGCAGATGTTGAGCTGATACGTAGAGGCCTTGAGAGAGACCATGAAACAGAGTATTCAGTTCAGCTGTGTCTGTATTCCTGACTTACAGAAATTGTGAGATATAAATGTGTGTGTTTTTAAGCCACTAAATTTGGGGATACTTTTCTGTGAAGCAATAGACAACTAATATATGAGCAAACAGTTGAAATAAAATGGAATAATAAAAAAAAATCCAATCTAAAAGGAAACGGAGAATCAAAAGAGAGAGAATCACAAAAAATAGCTACTTAGGTGGTAGGCTTTAATTCAATAACATCAGTAATTGTACTTATTCTAAATGGCCTAAACATATCAATTAAAAGCCAAAATTTAAAAACAATTATAGGCTTTCTACCCAAAGTATACTTTAAATATAACATGGACACCTTAAAAGTAATGGCATGGAAAAAGATATACCATTCAGTGACAATCAAAAGAAGACTGATGTGGCTATGTTAATATCAAACTAGAGTTCAGAACAAGAAACATTACCAGGAATAGAGATATTACCTAATAACAGAGTTATCAATTGACCTTTATCATAGGTTATTACAGTTCTAAATATGTATTCACCTTATAACATTATATGAGAATAGCATTACTATGATACCAAAACCAGACAAAACACTGCAATAAGAGAAAACTATAGATCAACACACATCATGAATATAAAGGCAAAAATCAACAGAATAACAATGTCAATTCTAATAATATACAGAAAAGGATATCACATCATACCCAAGCAGAGTTTATCTCAGAAATGCAAGGCTTGCTCAACATTTGAAAATAAATCAATAGAATTCACCTTAATTTAGTTGCATGCACTTCTCTCAAGCCCCCAACTCTCCCTTAATCCCTGGAAACCACTCTATTGTCCATTTCTATAATTTTCCTATTTTAAGAATGCTATATAAATAGAATACAGTATATAACCTTTTGGGACTTATTTTTCACTCAGAGTAATCCTCTGGAGATTCATCAGATTGTATGTACTAACAGTTTCTTTGTATTGCTGAGTAGTATTCCACAGTTTGTTTAGTTATTCATCTGCTGAAGGCTATCTGGATTATTTTCAGTTTGGGGCTATTACAAACAAAGCTGCTTTGATTATTCATGTACAGTTTTTTTTTTCTAATTTGGTGAAATCAAACTTACCTGCTTTGAATTCTTTGCTTAATCCTCTGTCATGAAGACTTTCTTCTGTATTTTCTTCTAAACATTTTATGGCTTTACATTTAGATCCATGATCCATTTTGAGTTACCCTTTTTTCTTATTGCTTCATTATTTTATTCACTGGATCATTTTACCTGGAGTATCTTTACACCTTAACATATAATGAACATTTGAAAATAAGCCAATTATACCCATCTTATTTTTTATTCAAAATCATAGACCATTGTTACAGTTTGATGACACTGTCCCAAATGAGATGGTCAGAGCCTTATCTGCATCCCAGGAATCCATATATTCTCACCATGAGTCACTTCTGTAATAAGTGAATAAGTGGCCGTGCTGTTTGCAACTCTGCTCTTTTCCCTTTGCGCAATCTTTCATGGCCACTCTGGAACATGACTGCCATGCTACCACCACATATACTGGCTTGCAATCATGATCAAACCAACGCATCCAAAAACCAGAGCTCAGACTCTCCCTGCTCTTTCAGCTGGGTGTACTATACGAGACTGCCCATGTGGCCATGTGGTGCAAGGGGGGGGGAGTGCAGCTAGCGCAAATGATGCAGGTGACCTACATGCTCATGTGCCTAGTGTTCTCCGGTCCTGCTTGGTCTTCCTTCCCAGATGCGGTATTTCCATCTTATGATAGTCTGCTGCAGGTACTCTGATTTTTTTGACTAGATAGGTTCAACAGAATTCTTCTCATAAAGTGAAGTTTCAGATTCACAGTCTTTGGTACTTCATTACCATGCAGTCTGTCTCTTCCAGAACCCCAAAACATGTTGGAGCTATTTCTCAAAAGGTGTTTTATTTCATGCTGTAGACATAAATGTATAATTCTATTACAGTTTATAATTCCATGATGGTGTGTGCTAAGCTTTTCATAAGCTTCACAGTACCTCTTTTCCCACTGAAAGTATCTCCAACACCATAGGGCCTTCCAAAGCTTAGGACCCAAGCAACACGACTGCTCACACCACAGCCTGGACCTACTGCAGAGCTCTTTTCTGCACTGGGTCAAGAGGTCCCATCCAAAGTTGGCAACCCTTCTATGTCACCTAACACATGGACCAGGTCAACGTTCCTTGGTGAAAAATGCATTTCCTCTAGCATCAAAGAGGCCTACCACGCATGTGCTTCAATTTCTGTGGCAAAGGATTCAGCACACGTTTTTTTTTTTCCCCTCCCTTTGTTAGGGATATCTTGGCATATTTCTGAACACTGGACCCTAAAAACATCGGTGACGTTTTCTTCACTGGAATCCTAAAATCTTCACTAAAAATTCAAGAAAGTCTTTGAAACTCTGCAGTTTATTTTAGACACTCTGAAGCACATGCGCATTGTCAAGGCTTTCAGAGTGCTAGCCCTCGCTTGTTCGACTTGCCTGATCGGTGTTATTAATATTAATGGATCACTGTGAGGTTTTGTGGGACGACCAAGCAGTCTGTATCTCTTTGTACTATAATATAATGAAAGCCAGGAAAGTTAACATATCCCTAAGGCAAAACTAAATGAATACTGTCTGCCCTGCATGAATGCAACTGTCTCTGACCCTTTCTGATTGGGATGGAAAAAAATTCATTTAGATGCATCAATAGCTACATATCATGTTCCTGCTCCACCAATGATACTTTTCTAGCACAGCAGCTGAAAACTGGCCTACTATTTGGTTAAGTCTGAGGTAGTTTACAATCATTCTCCAGGATCCATCTAGTTTCTTCAGGGATAAGACTGGTAAATTTAAAAGAGGCATGATAGGAATCACCATCCTCAAATCCTTTAGATCTTTAATGGTAGCACTAATCTCCATGACTCTCCCTTCATTCCATAGAATATAATCTTTCTTTTCAAATTTAGTCAATTGGCTGGGGAAAAGGGGAAGTTTCAGACATATCCACTTGCCCTTCCCCACTATGAGACCCTTACCACAGAGGACAAGTATCCAGTATGGAGATTACTCCAACTACCAGGTATATCTGAGGACTATGGAAATGGCCATCGAGTAGATTTCCAGACCTTAACCAGGATTCCACTTATCACCTAGTCCTAAGGTGCCCCCACTCTTTGGAGTGCTTTGAAGATGTTTTGGAACTCCAGATATTCAAGTAAATTCAATACTTAATATGTCCAAGAATCCTGGGTATTCTTCTTTCCCCATTTATCCCAAAAAAGTTCCCCCATGTCTATGAATTCTTAAGTATAGTCTTATGTTTCAGCACCTTTGATCAGCACCTTCAAAATCCAATCCCTGGGGTATGCTCCTTTCTCACGACACTGCGTGCTAGCGAAGTCCTAGAGCTCCTATGTGTAATCTCTTTCCTCCCTTATCTGGCCTAGCTCTTTTTCAGTTGGCCTAGTAGCTAGGAGAGGAGGTGAGGGCAACTCCTGAGGACATACACTGCCTTGAACAGGAGGGGCTTCTACAACACCCTGAAGCACGGGGAAAGGGTAGACGACCTTACAAACGCCAAAGGAAGGGAGTCTGCAGAGCCAACACCTTCTGGGAAATCCATCCAGATAGTGCCATTACATATTCCAGGGCCTCAGATTTCTCCAACCTGGGCCCTGACTTTGTCACAGATCTGGGAACACCATCCAGATAGTGCCATTACATATTCCAGGGCCTCAGATTTCTCCAGCCTGGGCCCTGACTTTGTCATAGCAGACTTGCCTTGACTGATTATTTATTCATCTCTGGAGCTCTGCAATTTTAGCTCTAAGATCCTGTTTGCCACTTAACAAAGTTTGCTCTTCCACTGCAACAGATAAAAGACTTTTCAATAAACTACCAGAGAGATGCACTGCTCCTTACACTTATTCTTTAACTGTTTGTTAATGGACATAAAGTTTCTTACCATCCTGTCTGTAGGGTGTTAACACAGCACAGCAGTAACCAGACAACTGAGCTATATTTGAGGCATTATTCACCCTGTATCTTTCAAATGCTTGGGTCAACACACCTGCTAAGACATTTACATCACTGTGAAGTTTTTCCAAGAGACCTCCGGTGAGATCTTTAAGACTAGGACCACCACCAGTGCCAGAAACTATCCATATTGCACATACCATTCAGGAAGGAATGTTGTTGCCATCTTGATGCTAAGTACACCATCCCAGTGCCCCATCTTACTGCCTACTTTATCAGACTACTCCTGACATCACCACTTCTCAAAAACAGAAGCCAAGATGAAATTAGATGTGTAAGTACTTACTGAAAAAATGCCTGTGATGGCAAACAGAGTCAGGGGAGGCTAGGAGAGCCATCTCATCTTGACAAAGGACTGATCTCTGCAAGAGAAAGGGGTAAGGAAAGAGAGTTGGAAAAGTCTTAGATTCTCTCTCTCTCTCTGCTGTGGTTCTGAGAGAGTTTCAGCAAGGCAAATGGGGAGTCTTTAAGGCCCATTTCACAGAAATGCGCCTGCCTTAGTATCCCCGCCATGCTTAATGACTGGCTACGAGCAAATAATTGGGAATCAAGGGCCTCATGCCAATGCAGTTCAGGTACGCCATCAATTATGTACCCTATGGTAGAAAATCTGAGAAGCATATTTACATAGATGCCATAGATGTATGGGCCCTGACTTAGGAGCTTGGGATGCTACTCCAGTGGCACACCACTGCCCTTCAAGCGTTCTGTAATAAAAGGTGCACTAGTGTGCTTCCACCTCCATCTCCACCAGCTTGGCGCCCAAACTCAAAACTAGTCTCTCATCACTGTGCACGCTTAGTCACTCAGTCGTATCCAACTCTTTGTGATGCCATGGACTTTAGCCCACCAGGCTCCTCTATCCATGCGATTTTTTCAGGTGAGAACACTCGAGTGGGTTGCCAGTTCCTTTTTTAGGGTATCTTCCCAATCCAGGGATCAAACCTGTATCTCCTGTGTGTCCTGGACGGCAGGCAGCTTCTTTATCCTTTGAGCCATGAGGGAAGCCCTTATTCCATGGGTCGAGAACAGCGAGACAAACTAAGCTTGTATCCAGCACTAGACTCATGCGATTTTCCCAATCCAGGGATCAAACCCAGGTCTCCCACATTGCAGTTGGATTCTTTACCAGCTGAGCCACAAGGGAAGCCCAAGCATAATGGAGTGGGTAGCCTATCCCTTCTCCAGCAGATCTTCCTGACCCAGGAATCGAACTGGGGTCTCTTGCGTTGCAGGCGAATTCTTTACCAACTGAGCTATCAGGGAAGCCATGTCAAATAAATACTGACACACTTGATAAATTAAAACAGACTACTATGTCAAGTAGTATAACTTACATAAATATAAATCTACATTGGAGCGAATCTAACATCCTCATTTACATTCATCATAAAACTTTATGCAACATAAACTGCAGTGTAAACAAGTAAATTCTCATTTTACAATGATTTAAATTGTATAAACCAAAAGTTGAAGCTTTACCCACGAATTTAGCAGCCAGAACATTTGCCCAGTACACTCCAAAGAAGCTGCAGGACCCTCCCTGCTAGGGGACCTTTGGACAGTGCATGGCAGGCAGGGCCCATTTATTCAGGCAATGTGTCCTTCAACTAGAAGCAGGTGGATTTGGTAAAGACTCAACAACCCTAGGCTGTTCTAGTCTCATGAAGTAGTTAACTTATAACTAACACCATTAATTATTTTACAACCTTTACATCTTGAACCACTTCATGAGAATTCTGTATTATTACCACTCTATAATGCCATTGTAAGAGAAATGAGGAAGCTCACCCTCTCGGTACACTCAAAAAACTACACATCACTGTTATCATCTTGGATTAAAAAAGGGGATCTTTACCTCAGGGGTAAAGCAACAGTTAGAACTGTACATGGAACAACATACTGGTTCCAAATAGGGAAAGGAGTACATTAAGGCTGTATATTGTCACCCTGCTTATTTAACTTATTTACAGAGCACATCATGAGAAATGCCGGGCAGGATGAAGCACAAGCTGGAATCAAGACGGCTGGGAGAAATCTCAATAACCTCAGATATGCAGATGACACAACCCTTATGGCAGAAAGTGAAAAAGAACTAAAGAGCCTCTTGATGAAAGTGAAAGAGAAGAGTGAAAAAGTTGGCTTAAAGTTCAACATTCAGAAAACGAAGATCATGGCATCCAGTCCCATCACTTCATGGCAAATAGATGAGGCAACAGTGGCAACAGTGACAGACTTTATTTTGGGGGGGGGCTCCAAAATCACTGCAGATGGTGACTGCAGCCATGAGATTAAAAGATGCTTTCTCCTTGGAAGAAAAGTTATGACCAACCTAGACAGCATATTAAAAAGCAGAGCCATTACTTTGCCAACAAAGGTCCATCTAGTCAAGGCTATGGTTTCTCCAGTAGTCACGTATGGATGTGAGAGTTGGACTATAAAGATAAGCGCTGAAGAGTTGATGCTTTTGAACTGTGGTGTTGGAGAAGACTCTTGAGAGTCCATTGGACTGCAAGGAGATCAAGCCAGTCCATCCTAAAGGAAATCAGTCCTGAATAGTCATTGGAAGGACTGATGGTGAAGCTGAAACTCCAATACTTTGGCCACCTGATGTGAAGAACTGACTCACTGGAAAAAGACCCTAATGCTGGGAAAGATCAAAGGCAGGAGGAGAAGGTGACGACAGAGAATGAGATGGTTGGATGGCATCAGCAACTCGATGGACATGAGATTGAGCAAACTCTGGGAGTTGGTGATGGACAGGCAACTCTGCTGTGCTACAGTCCATGGGGTAGCAAAGAGTCAGACACGACTGAGTGACTGAACTGAACTGAATTTCTAGTACTGTAGGCACTAGAAGATTACTACTAACATTAAATAGAAAAACAGGGACTTCACTGAGAAACACTTCAAAATTATTTTCGAAGTTCTAAATCTCTCATTTATCCACTTAAAATTGTATCTAACTAGGAGCCTAGAAAGGAGAAGAACGTCTTTGATCTCTATCCAACATTTCTCCAAAATACTCCATATTATAATATAGAATTTGCATAAATTTACTAATTTTCCCTCAGATAAAAAGATGGCTTAAATAACTATTAAACACCTCAAACAATTTCTATGTAAATGGTAGGTTTTTATCATAATTGAGAAATTTAGAAAAAGTGAGGAAGCCAAAAATAATTTAAGTGAATCCAAATTTTACTTAATTAAATCGATACGAAGAGAAAAATAAAACAGTGGCTGCAGATTCATTATTAAAAGGGAAAAGTTGGCAATGTTAAATGCATGCAATTATACTGATATGCTAATTTAAATTTTATGTAAAATATTAATTTTAATGAGTATGGAATAAGTATTAATTCTCAAAATAATACCTGTATGCATATAACAACATTTAAAATTTTTATTAATTTTCAAAGAAACACTAATTGATAAAAAGCGTAGTTTCTTCTGCTCAACTGTTAAAGTTCTAATTCCAACAAACCATATAATTATGACAAGTTAAAATTCCATCTTTAAACTCTTCATAATCTTCTTTGGTAAACAGATCCAGAAATAGGTTAAACCTAAAAAAAGATGACAAAATTGAATTCTTGTTAATATAAAATGCCATAATTAGTAGTTACTGAAAAATTGTAACATTTCTAATACAGCAAAGCAACAGTTAGCCACTCCCTGCACTTATTGTTTTGATAGCTTTTTCTTTCTCCATGTGGGCTCATTTTCTCAGTCGTTTCCAGCTCTCTGCGACCCCATGGATTGCAGTCTTCCAGGCTCCTTTCTGTCCATAGGGCTAATCCAGCAGGAATACTGGAGTGGGTATTCTCACCAAGGGATCTTCCCAACCCAGGGATCACACCCAGGTCTCCTGCATTGCAGGCAGATTCTTTACCATCTGAGCCACCAGGGAAGCCCCCTTTTCTAGTTGACCATAAAAAGCTTCTGATGGACTCAATGCGTAACTCATATTTTCTTCTCCCCAGTTCCTGTCAATACCCTTGGTGACTTCAACAGTCCCAATTACAAGAACTGTGCCACAAAACACTATACCACAGGCCTTTATCACCAGGTCACTCCAGCCACTCACAAGCAAAGTCACTGCAAGGATGGTCACTGTCAACTCTTGGAATTTTTGCTTTACTTCTAAATGTTGGAACTCTGAAATAAATGTTCACAGCTTTCCATTCCCCTATACTGTCACTGAACAAGGTCAATGCCCTCCGTGGAACTCAGCCCCTTTGAGATTAGTCCCTTGATCTCCTGCAAGCTTCATTTGTATCCCCTCTCATCATTCCTAATTATGCCCCTAGGATCCCTCTTTGAGAGCCTGAGACTTCCTCTTCATCCTAGGCACTGCCTGACATTGTGTTCTCAGTCCTCTCCTCTCCCTCCATCCCCACAATGAGGTTTCATCTGCACCTACTGCTAGAACTGCATACACTTTTTGCAGTATAGGTATCACACAGGCTCCGACACTTCCAATTGCTTAAAGTTTTCACCTGAGTACCTACTGCTTGAAATCCTACATGCCAAAATAAAACTAAGTAGGTTCATAAAACCAAATCTTTCGACTTCCTTATTTCTTACCTACTCATTCTCAAACCTTAGTATTATCTACATATTTCCCTACATCTAGTCATTTGTCTCCTCTCCACTTTTCAAGTGCATTTTACTTTTCCCTTCTTCTGCTATTAGAATCCCTAGATTTTCTTTTTCACCTTCTGTCTTGCCGCCATTCCACTTTTTCACAAAATGGCATCAGATTCTTTTTAAAATGCACACCTGATTAACCCACTGCTTTGAAATGTCCTATACTGACAGTGTACATAACTTATTATCTTTCCATAAAATACTAACTATAAAAGGAAAAATAGTAACTATGTATAGTAGAGAACTAGACACCTTAACCAACAGATCAAAGTTAACATCCTCAACAAGAGATAAATGAAGACCGCATCATTCTTGATGAGAAGTTCTGAGAAGAAAGTAACATTACTTATATAATGTACCAACCTAAGATGCAAAATATGAATCAAATCAGGAGAATGTATCAGCAAGTACAGACAGGTAGACTGAAAAATAGTTGGCCTACACTCTTCAAAATTGTCAATATCATAAAAGACAAAGAAAGACTGAAGAGTCGTTACAGATTAAAGAATACTAATCTGCCTGCAGTACAGGAGACCTGGGTTTGATTCCTGGGTTGAGAAGATCCCCTGGAGAAGGGAACTGCTACCCACTCCAAGAAACTTATGGACAGAGGAGTCTAGTGGGCTATAGTCCATGGGGTTGCAAAGAGTTGGACACAACTGAGCGACTAATACATTAAAGAGACATTACAATTAATATGATACATGACCCTTGATCAGATCTTCTATAAGAAAAAAATCCCATTAAGGACATTAATAGCACAAGAAAAAAATTGGAATACAGACTATAGATTTTATAAAAATTTTATATCAGTGTTAAATGTTCTTCATTTGATAATTATAGTGTGGTTGTAAAAATAAAGATATCCTGGCTCTTAGGATATACACACCAAAGTATTAAGGGGCAAGGCTTTACACACATACATGGAGAAAGAGGAATGGGGAGTGGGATAATGACAAAGCACATGTGGCAAGATGTAAAAATTGGTGAACCCAAGCAAAGTGCATTCTGAAGGTCTTTGTATTCTTCTTGCAATTTGTATATACATTTGAAATCATTTAGAATAAATCATTTAGAATTCATTAAGAAAACAGTCCATGTTTCTTCACTGCCTACTGAATTAAGTACAATTCTTGGCCAAGTATCCAGGTGAGTCCATTTGAAACAAAGTTTCAGTATACTGTATACCCTTCTTTACCATGACTACTTTAAATAAGTTTAATAAAACTGTACCTTCCTAAACACTTTCTTGGACTTCATGAATTTGCTGATGTCCATCTACTCCCTTGCCCCACAGTCTCACTTATAAAAGTCTAATTTCTCTTCACCAAAGCCCATCTTACTTACCTTTTCTACTACTTCCCAAACCCTACCAAACTGGGTGTAACCTATCCCTAAGAATTGAAAGGGTCCAGACGATAAGTAAACCAAGGCACAACTGGGAAAAAAAAAAAAAAAAAAAACAAGGGGGATGACATGATCAGTTTAAGCCACGTGGCATTTAAAAGTAAATGCAGAACAACCTAAAGAAATTCAGAGGTACTTGACCAGCGATCAGAATCGAAATAGATATTTAAGGCTCATACACCCAGAAAGAGTAATTGAACCACAAAACAGGTGAATTATCTCAGGATAAGTATGTAAAGAGAATGTGCGTGCTTAGTTGCTTCAGTTATGTTCAGCTCTGTGCAACCCCAGATGGATAGACTGAAAGATGATTGGCTTGCACTCTTCAAAATTGTCAATATCACAAAAGACAAAGAAAGACTGAAGAACTGTTACAGATTAAAGAATACTAATCTGCCTGCAGTACGGGAGACCTGGGTTCCATTCCTGGGACTGTAGACCGCCAGGCTCCTCTGTCCATGGGATTCTCCAGGCAAGAATGCTGGAGTGGGTTTCTATGCCCTTCTCCAGGAGATCTTCCTGACCCAGGGATTGAACCTGCGTAGTGCCACCTGAGAAGCCCATGAAGAGAGAGAACAGGACCAACAATTACTCCAAGGGCAGCATTTGTTATTAGATGGAAGCAGAAAGGACAAGTAAAAGATACACAGGAAATATAGTCAGAGAGGCAGAAAGAGAACCATGACACAGTCTTTAATGTTATAAGCAAGAAAAAATTTTTGAAGGAATAGTAGTAAAAAAAAATTAAGTCTAAACAACATGTTCAAAAAGAAAACAGAACTAAGCAGATACATGAATAAAAATAAAAAACAAAAAAACGCTGGACCATGGTGAGAGCAGTTTCAATAGCACTGTGAATATGAGGCCTGAATAAAGCTTATTAAATTTCAAACAACATTTAATGAATGCCTTCTAGGTGTCAAACATTGGGTTTAAAAAAGGAAACAGGCTGAAATTAGGCAATGGGTATACACTAAAGGTTGGAGATGGTAGAATGTAAAGGCGAAGGGAAAAGTCTATACCTTTTAATTTTTATCTAAGTGTATTCTTACCAGAAGATGACAAGAAGATTCATTTTCTATCTTTTGAATCTAGGAACAAGATAAAGTATAAGGAAAATTCAAGTTGGTCTCTAGCACTTGGTTTTCCATTAATAAATATATATTAAGGAATAAGAATTATAATACATTTTAAAATATAATTATTAGCTTCTATAATCTTATTTAAAATTATAATAAAATAATGAATTACAAAGGTACTTTTCATTTATAACATGCAGCTTCTGGAAAACACAGCATATCAATTTAAGTGGCTAAATAATCCTTATTATAAGATCATTAAATCATTGGATGTTTAGTAGAGGGCCTATTGTTGTTTAGTCCCTCAGTCATGTCTGACTCCTTTGTGACCCCATGGACTGTAGCCCACTGATCAGGGGATTATCCAGAGAGGAAATACTGGAGGGGGTTGCCATTTCCTTCTCCAGGAGATCTTCCCAACCTAGGGATTAAACCCACATCTCCTGCTTGGCAGGTGGATTCTTTACCACTGAACCACCTAGGCTCAGGCGGCCTACTGCTGAGGCACAAAAGAATTTAACCAGTTCAAGGTAATGGCCAGGGTAAAATTAGATGCAATCTAGTGTGTTTATTAGAGTAACTGGATCTGGATTAACAGAACAATGTCAATATTTTTGCACATTTCTCTGCCAATACAAGCATCCTTGTCACCTAAGAAACCACTGACAGCTTTTTCCTCCTAATTCCCTCTCCTGCCTCATTCTCTTTCTTAACTGGATAAGAAAAGCAAAGCAGAGTATCAATAATGTGAACATTAGTATAAATACCATTATTGCAAACAATTTATGCTATTGTGAATGCAATATTACAAGAATAGTAATGAGTCTCCAGTGTTATATTGCTTACAACACTTTGTTTTCATTATTATCTTATGAAAATACTTTTCACAAAATCAAATTCTGCAGATTTATAGACTGTCAAAATAAAACTTGTCACTGAGTAACTATACTAAAAACCTACAGAAACATTTAGCATGGTAATATATGTATTAGGACATGCATGTGAAAGAAAGAAAATCGCTTATGATTAAGCAATTCATGCGGCATTGTTATATAAATCCAGCTTAACTGTTTGAGAATCCAGAACTTCCAATTACTTTAATAAACATACTAGATCACATCTAATTTTGCTCTGACCACAACATCAACTGATGCAGTTTCAAACATGGTTTAATTTATGAATTGTTTTCCAGGAATGAAATAATGACATCAAGGCTATAACTCAAGGGAAGATTTTGCTAAATGCATTAAATTGGACTGCAGCATCATGAAAACGAAGTGACTGTATGAAGTAACATAGAGTGTACACTGTAATACAGTTAAAATGCTTTTCTTCATCTATGTGGATGAGTTTTGTGACCTGGCTTTCCTGGAGGTTCAGAAGCAAAGAATCCATCTGCAATGCAGGATACCTGGGTTTGATCTCTGGGTTAGGAAGACCCCCTGGAGGAGGAAATGGATACCCACTCCAGTATTCTGACCTGGAGAATTCCGTGGACAGGGGAGCCTGGCAGATGCAATCCATGGAGTACCAAAGAGTCAGACAAGACTGAACAACTTTCACTCACTCACTCGCTCATTCAAATTCAGATTTAACAAAAACATTTCAGATTTAAGAGACGAGCATGTTTCCTTGGCTCAGGAAGCTCAGTCAACGTTCACTTTCTGCACTCCTCCACACATACCTGCACCTGTGGTCTACTCTACCCTCAGTGCTTTACAATGCTCTGCACTTTTAATTATGATGAGTAGTGATACAATGGTAGCCTCGATTCTACAGTGCTAGGCACTGAATGTGACAATGAGGAAAACTACTGGTCTAATGTGATCCAAGGGAAATAAAGTATTAGAGAAGCCAGCTCTCTTTAATACAATGAAAATTGTGTTTACTTACTTTCTCTAGACAACTGTTGGCATTTCAGCCTAAGTCTGTATTTCTCATTTTCTTCAAGCATTTTTGAAATGATTTTGTACACTCTATTCCACACTAAAACCTTCAAAAGATAAGCACAGTTAAGGAACAATGAGCAGAGAATGTGGGCTACAGTGTGATGCAGACAACTAGGAGTAAGTCAACTGTGATGACTGAAAGTCACTCAGTCGTGTCCGACTCTTTGCAACCTATACAGTCCATGGAATTCTCCAGGCCAGAATACTGGAGTGGGTAGCCTTTCCCTTCTCCAGGGGATCTTCCCAACCCAGGGATTGAACTCAGGTCTCCCGCATTGCAGGTGGATTCTTTATCAGCTGAGCCACAAGAGAAGCTCCAAGTCAACTGTGGTGCATGTCAATTTGATATTATCATTACAAAGCACTCAGAGACCTAAAAACTAAACAAAACTGCTTTCCCATATTCACTGAATTCTCTGATATCTTCTTCTAACTTCCTAGTATTTCCTCTCTGTAATATTTAAACTAACTGTCCTGGGAACGTCCCTGGTGGTCTAGTGGTTAAGACTCCACAGGAGGCGGTTTGTTCCCTGGTTGGGGAACTAAGATCATACATGCTGCATAGCATAGCCAAAAAAATTAAAAATAAATAATTAGGGAAATTTATAATAAATAAATAAACTTTCCTGGATGAAGGCAAGGTCTTTCAAAGGCAATGTCTAGTTAAGTCCTATGGTTTCAACATACTCAATTTTGTTTTGAAAGGTAGTAAGAATAATAAATTTCTATCCCTATGTATAAACCACTGGGCCATGATATGATTTTTTAGTGTATTTTATTCTAGTTAATAATTAAACATTTCTCCTAGGACACACCAAAGCAAACGTACTAGAGAGCATGAATATATTAGAATAGGAAGAATGGAGACCACAGAAGCAAACAGAGAAATCTAGCCTCAAATTCTAGCCTGACCAGTTAACCAGTTGCTTAATATCAGGCAAGTGTTTTAATCTCATCTAGGAGTAACTTCATACATTGGGTTATTAGAAACCATGAAAAATATACATAAAGCATTTACACCTAGTGTCTGGCCCACAGTAGTTATAGGTAAACACTGGCTATTGTCCAAGAGGAATTGGTTCTTGGAAGAAAAACTTCCCAGTATACTGGAAAGATGAAATGCTCATTCAAAATACACTTGCTGAAAGAGTTAGTCATTTTGAATGCTATTCTATACCATATATGGATTAGAAATCAAACAAACTTAAAACTCAGAAATTATATAATTTATGTGTCATTATCAACTAATAATTTCTTTAAAATGAAGTGTAAAATATATGGTAGTAAACAAAGATTAGTAGAATAACTGATCTTGAATATGTTTAAAACACTGAAGTCACCATGACATGTGGACAACTAGACAAGAAAAGGGTTCAGCATAAAGGTCCTTACTTGTCAGACTTCCTGCTAGAAACAGTGTATATCCCTTGTTCTTAAAGGAGCACTGTGACAACAACATAGATACCTTGTACTTTCCTGTGAAATCCATGTTATATTCTATGGAATATGTATTTTCATGCTTTGAAAAAGCTCACAGTTGTACTTTGATTAAAATATATTTTATATCTTCAAACACAGGAAGGGATATTCTTTATGGTTAATAAATATTTTCAAACCCAGCTTCATTTCTGATCATTAATTCTAGTTTTCTCATTTCAGTAAACTAAATTTTTCAAAAGATGGAACTATTTTCAATGTCTTGAGTTTCTTCACACATTTGCATTTAAATAGGTTAATCTAAAATTCAAAATATCACTCATTCCCCTGTGCAAAAATATACCTTTTTGTTCTTCTTCTTCATTATTTTGGAAGTTTCACTCAGAGGTATGGGGAAGTCAAACTCTTTAGCTAAATTCTTCTGGGTTAAACCTAATTTTAAAAAAGAGAGAGAGAGAGAGAGAAACAAGGTAAAATATCAAGTCAGCACATACTTTAAAGAATTCATGATCCCAATAATTAACAACTATAAATGTCTCAAGCTTTCTGTGGGGATTTTTACACTTGTTGATATATTTCAGATGACTAGATAATAGCAGTTTACCAATTAACTAATACTATACTGGAAAAAAAATAAAACAAGAAAACTAAGGGTAAACTATCTAAGGGTGCCTAGATCTCCTTCCTTTTCCAATTTGAAAGGTGAGCCCCAGAAAGGTTAGCAACAGAGTAAACAAATACCAGAAAACCACACCTTGTCCTAGGCATGCTCTCTCTCTCACACACACACACCTGTGAGGCAAATGCCCCAGGCTTGTGCTCTCTCGCTTGTTCATGCACGCTCTCTCATACAGGCAAATATCTACCTGCTTTCAAAACTCAGCTCATATGTCACCACCTTTCAACAGCCTCTCCCCTCAAACACCCACAGCCCTTGCTTCCAGAAACACTTTGCTCAGGGTACTCAGCACAGTAGCATATGTTTATACTGTTTCCTTCACCATGCTGTGACCTTCTGGTGAGGCAGAGTCCCTGCTACCAGACAGAGAGTAGGTTCTAATGAAGGTTTGTCAAAGTGATAAGCTTCCTGACTACTCAATAAACCATACTGCCTTCCCAAATATTAACTGTGAGAAGAAAGCCTAAGGGTTTGTGTATCCAAAGACAAAATCACAGCACAATGAGCATGTGCTCCCTGAAAGGGCTGATGTTTGTTCTTTTGCCTGCAACACCCTGTATGTACCCCAACATTTCCCTGCCGTATTCCTGCCATACCACTACTCTCTACTTGGCCTTCTTCGACTCATTCCAGGGGCAGAGGGCCTTCTCTGACTTCACAAAGCACCCTATGCTCAGTTACCACAGGATTTATCATGCTGTTTACTTGAGAAATGTGTTCTGTTCATTAGAAGTCCAGTAGTATAGAAATTAGATACACAATAACTATTCCATTTGTTGAGTGAAACAGGGTATGTTCTAAACTGGCATGCCCCATTTGTGAAGCAGAGACCACTGGTCCTAAGTGGGGCACAGATACGGCACTAAAGGACATGACCTCACATGAAGAGAGACTCATTCTCTTTTGAATTCTTTCCCAATCTTCTGATTCCATCAAGGAGAAGGTCAGAGTTTGGAACTAGTATGTCATTTGAACTTTTCTAAGACTTGCTCATCTCTCTTTATGACTGCAGCAAATTCCAGAAGACAACCTATTTGGCTAGAATTTAATAATATTGTTTTCCCTTTATTATATTGTTTTTAGTTAATTTCTATTTGTGGAAAATGATACATGCTTTCCACTGAGGTAATGATGTAAAGTGTTCTAAAAAGAAATTCAGTTGGGAGGGGAAAATGCATCTATTTAAATAAATATATTAAGTAAATGATAGTACAGATATAACATAGGAAAATAACTTAAGTTTGGGAAACTCTGCTCTTCATATACGCACGTGTATCCTTCCCTCTAAGCACCTACAACCTTTGGAATACTGTACTTGTCTCATTTCCAAACATTCTCTGTTTGTAAGTCTTACCTAACCTAGATATACATACTCCTTGAGGTCAAGATAGGCACCCTCATATCTATCTGTGTTAGAAATATAAAATATGTCAAGGAGCAAAGAGAAGAGAAAAAGAAAAAATGGCAAAATCATTTCTTCTACTTATCTTGGGCACTTTACTGAGGCTATAGCTCCTCTGTATACCTAGATTTTATCCCAACTTATGCTTCAAATCTGTCTCTACTCTTTGCAAACACTCTGATTCACTCCAAATACATTTTCCTCCTTCCCTAATCATTATCCATCACCGATCCTTATGGTACTTTGCTTACATGTTTTTCCCACCTATAATCCCCTACTATCTCAGGAACATGCGTAAATCTCACAGAGCCACATCCACCACCAAGAAGCTTTCCTTAATTCCTTCATCCCCCAATTATTCACCACCTCCACAGCATTTATTTGTACCTCCACAATAGCATTCATCATCCTCTACTATACAGAAGTGAAAGTCAGTTGGGTCCGACTCTTTGAGACTCCATGGACTACAGAATCCATGGAATTCTCCAGGCCAGAATACTGGAATGGTTAGCCTTTCCCTTTTCTAGGGGATCTTCCCAACCCAGGCATCGAACCCAGGTCTCCCACACTGCAGGCAGATTCTTTACCAGCTGAGCTACCAGGGAAGCTCTGCTATATATAAATTATGGTTCTATCTCCCAAGTTCTGGATAATATAGAACCAGCTTGACTTATGAGCCTTGACTGAAACATTAAGAAGAGTTACTGACTTGCCAGCCCCTGGATTTCTAAGGGGTTTCCCAAGTGGCACAGTGGTAAAAAAATTCACCTGCCAATGCAGGAGACAGAGGAGACACAGGACTGAGCACACATGCACGGACTTCTAAACTCCAATGCATCTCATACACAGCTTATACTGGAGAAGGCAATGGCAACCCGCTCCAGTACTCTTGCCTGGAGAATCCCGTGGACAGAGGAGCCTGGTGAGCTGCTGTTCATAGGGTCGCACAGAGTTGGACACGACTGAAGCGACTTAGCCATGTGTGCATGCACTGGAGAAGGAAATGGCAACCCACTCCAGTATTCTTGCCTGGAGAATCCCAGGGACAGAGGAGCCTGGGGGGCTGCCGTCTATGGGGTTGCACAGAGTCGGACATGACTGAAGCGACTTAGCAGCAGCAACAGCTTATAAGCTTATCTTTCAGAAGTATATGTGTCTGTGTTAGTAGCTCAGTCATGTCCAACTCTTTGAGACCCCATGGATTGTATCCCATCAGGCTCCTCTGCCCGTGGAATTCTCCAGGCAAGAATACCAGAGAGGGTAGACATTCCCATCTCTAAGGGCTCTTCCTGGCCCAGGGATCAAACTCAGGTCTCCTCCATTGCATGTAGATTGTTTACCAGCTGAGCCACAGGGAACCCTGTGTGTTTCTGATAACTCGATTCCACCGTTCAAAAATCTGCAGTAATCATAAACTGAGTCTCCAAGGCATTCCACAATGTGGCACAAAACTTATTTCTCACTCATTCAATAAATATTTAGTGTCCAGACCCTGGGACAATCACCCTCTCTTTCCTCAAGTTACTTCTGCTGAGTGTGCCAACATTACTGGCATGTTACTCTCTATGCCAAACCCTTAGATATGCATTTTGCATGGATTACTTCACTTAATCTTCACAGTAACTCATTGAGGTAGGAACTATTATCCTGATTTTATAGAAAAAGAAACTGAACATCAGAACATTTAACTAACTTAGCCAATATTACACTGCTAGTAAATTAGAGAACCAAGATTATGGCTTTTTGCCTTCAAAGTCAACGCTCTTGAAGATACCTACCAGCTCACTCACAATCTCTCCATTCATATACCTTGATTTGTTTGTATGTCTCCATTTTCCTGAACTACCGAAGGCCTTCCAAGATGTCTCTCTCACAGCACTGATGCCTGTTAGCTTGTATTTCTATTATTCGTGTAAAAATCCCTTGAGAGGAGAACATCTGCCTGAGCCATCTGCGTCACTAGCACCTGACCTAGTGTCTACAATATGGCAGATGGTAAATAAATGTTACTGAATAATCATGTTCCTTACAGAGAGCCAGGCAGAAGTATTCAATGAATGCCCACTTAATGTTAATATTAAATACACCCAAGAATGAGTAAGACTTAAAACACTTAAGCACTCTCTGGCTTGACTGAAATATAAGTCTACCTCCTTCCCTTGACACTATTCTTGGTTTCAAAAGCAGAGCAGAGTGGTCACCAAAGTTAATGGCTTGATCATCCCCCCAGCTGCACAGCACGGAAACTTCAGAGTTGGCCTTTTCCCTCTTACTTTTCCCTCTTTTCCCTTTCAGTCATCAATCCTGTTCACTCCACCTCCACTGCTACTGCCTTTAATACTTCTACTTTTTCACTGCCTCAAAACTGGTCTCTGGCTTCCAATCTCTCCCACGCTCTCTGACTCCGTTATCTTTCCCCCAGCTCTGATCATGTCATTCCTGCCACAAAGGAACGGCAAAAATTTTCAAAATTTCAGAACCAAACTTCAAAACAAAACCAAATCATTGTCATCTCCTTCCCTAGCAGGGCAGCCAACTAGAGGAAAGCCATTCTAGCTCAGCATAAAACAGTTACAAGAGCAGAGAGTTGGTTTCACAATCTCAGCTCTTTGCCATCCTGTCATTTCTACCTAACTTATGTGGGGAGCTCCAGTACTAATTCATGCAGGCTTTCCCTTCTCCCACGAGCTTCTTCATCTGTTTTTCAATATTCTTCATTTCTAATCTGCTATCTTAGTGCTGGACTATTGTTTGTCTCTTTGACCTGCTGGTGCTAATGCAGTACTGGATCCATTTTATTCTTTCCTCTCTCCTTTTTAAAGTTGAAGAGCTCACCACCACCACCATACTCCTAATTCCTAGAATGAGTCTTTTGTCTATTATTCAAAGGAACTAGAAGCCTAATGCTAAAATGTCTTACACTATTCCTAATTTTTTAGGTCACCAGTTCAGGGGCCAAAAAATAAAACTCCAAAACAAAAAACCTGAGCACCTTTTAACAATGGGACCTTTGGAGGGATATAAAGTCTAAAATAGTGCCCCTGATGAAGAATCTTTGAAGGTTTCCCACCACAGCTGCTGCTCAGGAGTCAATCAAGTTACATACAGTACAGTTTTATACTTCTAAATTATCAAAACTAATTTAGGTAAATTAAATTAGCAAAGTAAAATTAAGTCCTGAAAAAGGATAGCAAACAAAATATTCATGTATTTTTCAACTTGGGCTTTAGTCTTGCCTGCCTCCAACTCTCCTCTACACAGCATGAAATAAGTAAATCTGTTCCTACTATTTCTCTGTTCAAAACCTTTCAGTGCAGAACTTCTGGGTAGCTACCGTCAATAGCAGGGGGAGGGGAAAGAGAGACAGGGTATAATAATAAATATGCCAAAATTTCTCCCCAAAAAACTCGACAAGAATTCTTCACAAAACCATACCCCCAGCATTACCTGAAGAGAGAAAATGCTGAAAATACAAAATAAATATAAGTAAAATGAGAAAAAGCGTTAAATCACAGCACTATGATCCTATTTGTTTAAACCTCACCCTAAGCAAGGCTTTGTGGCCAACAATGAAGAGAAAGGAGGGACACTAGAAAAGGTGCCCACAAGAGAACTGGAGCAAACAGAAAGATGAAATCCACCCTAAATCTCAAAATACTATTACAGAAGATAACCAGGCAGATCACAGCACAGACTACAGGCAAGAATTTCAATGGGTGATGTAAAAGGCCAGACACTACATGAAGGACCAAAAGCCTGCAATTTAATGGAACTGATTCGGTTAAAGAGGCAAGCATGAATTTAAAGGAAGAAACGCAATTTAAAAGGACAGTCCTTTCTCTGGGGTTTTGGAGGAGAAAAAGAACCGAAAGCAGAGTTCATGAACTGGGTCACCAAACAGACATCAATAACAGTCATAAAGCGGGGACATTACAGACAACATTCTGATCACAGCGCAATGAGACTGGAGCTTACAGGGAGAGAAGAAAGAAAGAAAGAATAAGTCCTGGAAACTTGTACAAAATCAAATCTATTAAGCAACTCTAGAATGAAAATGGTAATACAAACTGAAATTACAAAAATGAAATTTTTTTTAAAGTGACAATAAAAACATATATTAGAATCTATGAGATTTAAAGTAGTAATTAATTCCTATCAAATTGGAAGTCTGGTTGTGGCTAAGTCATGTCCAATTCTTGCAACCCCATAGACTGTAGGCTGCCAGGCTCCTCTGTCCATGGGATTCTCCAGGCAAGAATACTGGAGTGGGTTGTCATTTCCTTCTCCAAGGGATCTTCCCAACCCAGGAATTGACCCCGGGTCTCCTGCATTGCACACAGATTCTTTATCAACTGAACTACAAGGGAAGCCCATTTATTAGAATCGATGGGATTTAAAGTAGTAGTTAGAAAGAAAACCCAGATGCTAAATGCTTTTATTGACAAAAAGGAAGGAAAAATTTAATTTTTGCTCAAAACAAAAGCATAAGACAAAGTAAACCAAAAGAAAGTACACATAAGTAAATAATGAAGTTTTATCTTTATTATTTATCTTTATTCATTACTGAGGAAGAAATTAGAAAAATAAAATACCTAATTAACAAATCAAAATCCTCTGTTTTAAAAAATTAACAAAATAAACAAAACACTGGTGAACTTGATCAAGAAAAAAAAAGCATATACATCAAAAAATGAAAAGAGGGAACTAACCAGTGAAACACAAAGAATTTTTAAAAATCAAAAAGATGCTACTGAGCAGACCTCTATGCAAAGAAATAAAATAACGAAATCAATTTCCCAGAAAAATACAGATTATCAAAATTGGCCCAATCCAATTAGAAAATGTAAAGAGATCAATTTCCATAGACGATACAGAGAAAATTATTAAGGAATTATCCCATAAAAACTAGACCTAGATGTTTTCACTAAACAATTCTACCAAATCGTCAAATATCAAATAATCTCAGTGCTCTATGAACTATTCCAGAGCATTGGCAAGAAAGGGAAAGTTCCTAATTCCTTTTGTGAACTAAGTTTAACTATGATACCTAAACCAAATGAAATCAAGAAAGAGAAACTGGCTCAAATTCCAAACCAAAAATCCTAGACAAATTATTAGCAAACAGAATCCAACATCATATTAAGAAAAAAAATACATTATAACCAAGTGGGATTTATTCCAGAAGACAAAGTTGGTTCAATCTTAGGAAATCACATACCATATTAATAAGTCTAACGAAAAAATATTATCTCCAAAAATCTAAGAAAGTCTTCGACAAAATTCAACATTCATTCCTGGTAAAAACAATAAAGAAAATAAAAACTGAAGAATACATTTTAATGTTTTAAACATACAGGTCTTAGTCTTAAAGACAATACTTCATTTAATGGGGAAAAACTAGAAGCATTTCCCCTAAGATCAGGAACAAGACAAGGATGCTCAATATCCCTACTACTAGTCAACATTCTATTCATGGTATCAGCCAGAGCAATTAAACAATAATAATTTAATAATCAACTGCAGGTATAAAAATAGATTAAAAATAAACAGTTATATCTATTTACAAATAATGTAATAGCATACCCAGAAAATCATGAGCATTAATGACAAAACTAATTCAAATAATAAAAGAATTCAGTGAAGTACTTGGATCAAAAATTAACATACAAAAATCAACAGGCTAGGGACTTCCCTGATGTTACAGTGGATAGGAATCCACCTGCCAATGCAGGGGACACAGGTTTGACCCCTGATCTGGGAAGGTTCCACATGCTAAGGAGCAACTAAGCCCCTGCACCACAACTCCTGAAGCCTGAGTGCCTAGAGCCAGTGCTCCACGAGAAGGCACCACAATGAGAAGCCCGCACACTGCAAAGAAAAGTAGTCTCCACTCTCTGCAACTAGTGAAAGCCTGTGTGTAGCAACAGACACAGTCCAACCGAAAAATCAAAAATCAATTAAAATCAATAAGTTACCTGAAAGAAGCAAATCACAAAAGTGCCCGTACTTTCATATATACAACATGCCCGGAATAGGTAAATCTGTGGAGGCAGTAAATAGTTGAGTGCTCGCTTGGGGCTGGGGTTAGATGCAGTGAGAGGAAATGGTGAGTGACTGCTAAAGGGTACAGGGTTTGTTCGGGGGGGAGGTAATAAAAATGTTCTAAATTGATTGTGATGATGGTAGCACACTATTTTTTAAAAAATCATTGAATTACAGACTTTAAGCAAACTCAGTCGATTGTGAATTATATCTCAATAAACTATTAATTTTTTTAAGTACTGCTAGAGGGATGGGCTCTGAAAAGAGAGGCAGGACTTTTTGAGGTGATGTGCCTGTTCTAGATTCTGACTACGGTGGTATACTACCCAGTGTATAACTCTCAACTCTCCTCAAACTTTTTTTGTTTTTTTAATCAAAAGGCCTTATATACACAAACAATGAACATTCAGAGGATATTATGGAAGAAGAAATCACATTCCCGACCGAATATAAGATCAAAAACCAAGGAATAAATATAACAAGATATATGAAAAACCTAAAGAAGAAAAAACGTTTGAATATAAAACATTCCTGAAGGACACAAAGTGAAGAGTAAGTTGCCCAATCACGTCTAATTCTTTGTAACCCCATGGATTATAGGCCATAGAATTCTCCCAGCCAGCATACCAGAGAGGGTAGCCTTTCCCTTTTCCAGGGGATCTTCCCAACCCTGGGATCGAATCCAGGTCTCCTGCATTGCAGGCGGATTCTTTACCAGCTGAACCACAAGGGAAGCCAAGGAATACTGGAGTGGGTAGCCTTTGCCTTCTCCAGGGGATCTCCCCGAACCAGGAATCCAACCCGGGTCTCCTGCTTTGCAGGCGGATTCTTTACCAACTGAGCTATGAGGAAGTCAGGTAGAATGAAAATATAAAGACATCCTGTCCTCTGCTTTCAAGGAGGAAGGGACAGCATTTTAAAGATGTCGGTTTTCCTTCGGTGAACTCCTAAATTCCATGAGTCCTAAAAGGAATACAGACATTTAGGCCAAGGTCCCCATCATCCTGAAAAATACTAGTAGCTCCTTCCGATAGCCTCCCCTCTCGGATTCGGACCTCAGGCTTATCTCAAATGACCTTCACTGCACTTCCGCGGCTTCTCGGGGCAACCCCGAAGCGCAGTTAGGACTCGTCTCTCCGTCCCCAGAGCGACAGGAGGGCCGTCCATGGCGAGTGGCCCACTTCCTGTGGCCTAACGGCCGCTAAGCAAAGCGACGAACCCGGAGCCGCCCACGGAGGGGCGGTGGGGGTGTGGCGAGGGCGGTGGGGGTGTGGCGGCGGCGGCGGCGGTGGAGGTGTGGCGGCGGGGGAGAGACTGAGAAGCGGACCGTTCAAATGACTCGAGCCCCTGGCAAGATGGCTGCTAAAACGGATGCAGAGGTCAGCTGACCCACAGGCCCCGCCCGCCCAGCCAGCCGCGCCGCCAGCACGCGCCGCGGGCCTGCGCCTGCTCGGCTAGCTCGACGCCCGCCTGGTGGAGGAGGCCGCGAGGGCCCCGGACCGGAAGCCAAGGGGCAGCTCCCCAGCACCTGGACTCCCCGGCGCTGCCGCCGGCGGCTTTTTCTGGCTGCCGCCGTCCTTGAGCCCGGCGTTCCTCGGGCCCTGAGCCCTGCAGCCGCCCAGCGGAAGGATGCCGCCACACTGGTGCGAGCCGAAGCGGGTCACGTAGACGAAGCGCGCCCGGTCCCGCTCCAGCTCCCGGCCTGCCTCTGCCATCTCTGCCTTCGTCTTGCCCCACGTCCTCAGCGAGTCTGGGGGCCGGACCACTGGGTGTGTGAAGGAGGGGGAGGGGACCTGTCGGAACGGACCATTGTGTGTGCGGGGGTGGGGAGGCAGAGCCGAGGGACTAGACTGGCAGTTGTGCTGGGGCGGGCCGGGGCTGGCGGCNCAGTCACCATCTGCAGTGATTTTGGAGCCCAAGAAAATAAAGTCTGTTACTGTTTCCATTGTTTGCCATGAAGTCATGAGACCAGATGCCATGATCTTAATTTTCTGAATGTTGAGTTTTAAGCCAACTTTTTCACTCTCCTCTTTGACTTTCATCAAGAGGCTGTTTAGTTCTTCACTTTCTGCCATAAATGTGGTGTCATATGCATATCTTAGGTTACTGATATCTCTCCAGGCAATCTTGATTCCAGGTTGTGCTTCATCCAGCCCAGCATTTTTCACGATATACCCTGCATATAAGTTAAATAGCAGGGAGACAATATACAGCCTTGTACTCTTTTCGTGGTTTGGAACCAGTCTGTTGTTCCATGTCCAGTTCTAACTGTTGCCTCTTGACCTGCATACATATTTCTCAGGAGACAAGTCAGGTGGTCTGGTATTCCCATCTCTTTCAGAACTTTCCACAGTTTGTTGTGATCCATNCCTTGTACTCTTTTCGTGGTTTGGAACCAGTCTGTTGTTCCATGTCCAGTTCTAACTGTTGCCTCTTGACCTGCATACATATTTCTCAGGAGACAAGTCAGGTGGTCTGGTATTCCCATCTCTTTCAGAACTTTCCACAGTTTGTTGTGATCCATACAGTCAAAGGCTTTGGCATAGTCAATAAAGCAGGAGTAGATGTTTTTCTGGAACTCTCTTGCTTTTTCAATGATATAATGGATGTTGGTAATTTTGTCTCTGGTTGTTTTGCCTTTTCTAAATTCAGCTTGAATCTGGAAGTTCACGGTTCACATACTGTTGAAGCCTGGCTTAGAGAACTTTGAGCATTACTTTGCTAGTGCGTGAGATGACTGCAATTGTGCAGTAGTTTGAACACTCTTTGGCATTGCCTTTCTTTGAGATTGGAATGAAAACTGGCCTTTTCCCTCCTCCCCAGGCTCCTCTGTGGTCCAGCCTGAGGCCCTTTTCAGCCCCCAGGCTGCCTTGACACCAGCTCCAGATGCTCTTGTCAGCAGTGGAGCCTGGACTCAGAGTGACTTGTTGGAACCAGGCTTGGGTCCCAGAGGTGCTCTGGATTTTGGAAGCTCCAAATGAGAATCTGTCTCCCTTCAGAGATGCCCCTGAGGTCTAGAGATGGGAATGTGGCTTTGTCACCTCCGAGTGGCTAGTGAGGCTTCTATGCTTTCCATCCAGAGTGTTTGCAAACAACAGAGTAGATAGATGGTCTTCTTTTCCTCCACCTGTTTGTAGCCGCGTGGCACTCAGCCTGGCTGCAGTTCTGAGCATGTAAGGTTTGCTGTGACCAGACATAGAATAAAGATCCAACACCAAAAAAAAAAAAAAGAAAGAAAGAAAACTGGCCTTTTCCAGTCCTGTGGCCACTGCTGAGTTTTCCAAATTTGCTGGCATATTGAGTGCAGCACTTTCACAGCATCATCTTTTAGGATTTGAAATAGCTCAACTGGAATTCCATCACCTCCACTAGCTTTGTTCATAGTGATGCTTCCTAAGGCCCACTTGACTTTGCGTTCCAGGTTGTCTGTCTCTAGGTAAGTGATCACACCATTGTGGTTATCTGGGTCATGAAGATCTTTTTTGTATAGTTCTTCTGAGTAATCTTGCCACCTCTTCTTAATATATTCTGCTTCTGTTGAGTCAATACCATTTATGTCCTTTATTGTGCCCATCTTTGCATGAAAAATTCCCTTGGTAGCTCTTATTTTTTTGAAGAGATCTCTAGTCTTTCCTGTTCTATTGTTTTCCTCCATTTCTTTGCATTGATCACTGAGGAATTCTTTCTTATCTCTCCTTGCTATTCTTTGGAACTCTGCATTCAAATGGGTATATCTTTCCTTTTCTCCTTTGCTTTTCACTTTTTTCTTTTCAAGCTATTTGTAAGGCCTCCTCAGACACCACTTTGCCTTTTTGCATTTCTTTTTCTTAGGGATGGTCTTGATCCTTGCCTCCTGTACAGTGTCACAAACCTCCATCCATAGTTCTTCAGGCACTCTGTCTATCAGATCTAATCCTTTGAAACTATTTGTCATTTCCACTATATAATCATAGATTTGATTTAGGTCATACCTGAATGGTCTAGTGGGTTTCCCTACTTTCTTCAGTTTAAGAAGAAAAGGGTCTGTTGGAGAAGGGAATGGCAAATCACTTCAGTATTCTTGTCTTGAGAACCCCATGAGTAATATGAAAAGGCAAAAAGATAGGACACTGAAAGATGAACTCCCCAGGTCGGTAGGTGCCCATTATGCTACTGGAGATCAGTGGAGCAATAACTCCAGAAAGTATGAAGAGACAGAGCCAAAGTAAAAACAACACCCAGTTGTGGATGTGACTGGTGATGGAAATTAAGTCCAATGCTGTAAAAAGCAATATTGCATAAGAACCAGGAATGTTAGGTCTATGAATTAAGGTAAATTGGAAGTGGTCAAACAGGAGATGGCAAGAGTGAACATTGACATTTTAGGAATCAGTGAACTAAAAGTCGACTGGAATGGTGAACTTAACTCAGACGACCATTATATCTACTACTGTAGGCAAGAATCCCTTAGAAGAAATGGAGTAGCCATCATAGTCAAGAGTCCAAAATGCAGTACTTGGATGCAATCTCAAAAACAACAAAATGATCTCTGTTCGTTTCCAAGGCAAACCATTTAGTATCACAGTAATCCAAGTCTATGCTCTAGCCAGTAATGCTGAAGAAGCTGAAGCTGAACTTGTAGGTTCTATGAAGACCTACAAGACCTTCTAGAGCTAACACCCAAGAAAAGATGTCCTTTTCATTACAGGGGACTGGAATGCAAAAGTAGGAAGTCAAGAAACACCTGGAGTAACAGGCAAATTTGGCCTTGGACTACAGAATAAAGTAGGGCAAAGGCTCGTAGAGTTTTGCCAAGAGAACACACTGGTCGTGGCAAACACCCTCTTCCAACAACACAAGAGAAAACTCTACACATGGACATCACCCAGCGGTCAACACTGAAATCAGATTGATTGTATTCTTTGCAGCCAAAGATGGAGGAACTCTACAGGGTCAGCAAAAACAAGACCAGGAGCTGACTANGAATGAAGCAGGGCAAAGACTAATAGAGTTTTGCCAAGAAAATGCACTGGTCATAGCAAACACCCTCTTCCAACAACACAAGAGAAAACTCTACACATGGACATCACCCAGTGGTCAACACTGAAATCAGATTGATTATGTTCTTTGCAGCCAAAGATGGAGAAGCTCTATACAGTCAGCAAAAACAAGACCGAGAGCTGACTGTGGCTCAGATCATGAACTCCTTATTGCCAAATTCAGACTTAAGTTGAAGAAGGTAGGGAAAACCACTAGACCATTCAGGTATGACCTAAATCAAATCCTCTGATGTATACATGATAATAATTAATTTATACTTTACAAATAGCTTTACCATGAGTCATCTCTTTAAATCTATGCAGCATTTTACAGCAGAGGAACGGGCAGGTCCAAAATGTAGAGTGACTTCCCCAAAGTAAGAGACAATGACAGAGACATATACACTTTAACTTTTAAAAACCGATTTATAAATATGTGCAGAAAAAATCACCAGTCATCAGTAGATAAAATAGATAGATCTATAATCTATAGATAGATTTTCACATAGTGAATATACCTACATAATATCCATTGAGGTTCAGAAATGCTGCACAGCAGAAACACTTCTAGTCCTTACCCCGTCCCAGTAAGGACTTCTTTCTTGACTTCAAACAGCATCAATTAGGTTTGCCCATTGTGTTTGTCTTCTTGCACTCGTTATGTTTATGAGATACAAGTTATTGCATAAGTTTATACGTCACTTGAATATACTATCATTGATTCATTCATTCCACTTTTGATGGACATTTGGTTGTTTCCAATTTAGGAATGTGCTGCTGGGAACATTATATACTGATATATATTCTAATATATATATATATTAGAATATATGTTATAGGATATATCTTAGTGTGGAATTGCTTAGTGTATTCATATGTTCAGCTTTATCAGCTACTGACGGAGAGGAATCTGAAGTGGTTGTACCAATTTTCACTCCCACCAGCCAAGTTTGAGAATTCCAATTGCTCCCTTGGGGTTGTCTGTTTCATTTTAGCCATTCTGATGGATGTGTATATTAGGACTCTGCAGAGGCAGAACCAATAGGGTGTGCATGTACACGTGTGTATGTGTATAGACAAGTCCGAAATCTTCACAACAGGTCAGCAGGCGGGAGACTCGGGATAGTTGGTGCTGTAGTTCAAGCCTAAAGGCCATCTGCTAACAGAATCCTTCTTTCTTCAAGAAAATTCATTCTTTTTCTATTTTTTTATTAAGGCTTTCAACGGAGGCAATAATGAATACCATCCAAATTATGGAGAGTAATCTGTTTTACTCCAAATCTACTGGTTTAAAGAACTTCCCAAATGGTGCTAGTGGTAAAGAACCTGCCTGCCAATGCAGAAGACATTAAGAGATGCGGGTTGGATCCTTGGGTCAGGAAGATCCCCTGGAGGAGGGCATGGCAACCTTGCACTCCAGTATTCTTGCCTAGAGAATCCCATGGACAGAGGAGCCTGAAGGGCTTCAGTCCACAGGTCACAAAGAGTCAGACACAACTGAAGCAACTTATCTTGCACTGGTTTAAATGTTGATCTCATCTAGAAAAATACCTTCACAGACACATCCAGAATGTTTGACCAAATATCTGGGTACTGTGGACTAGGCAAGTTGAGACATAAAATTAACCATTACAGTGTGAGATTGCTTTCTCGTAATTTGCATTTCCTTAATGACGTATGAAGCTGAGTTCATTGGCCCTTTGGATATTAACTTTTGCATTTTAATCTCTTGTCTATTTCTATATGGGGTTCTCATTCTCATTCATTAAGAGTTCCTTATATATTCCATATATTTGCTATTTGTTAGTTGTATGTATTGCAAATTTCCTTCTCCTCTGTGCTTCACCTTTTTATTCTCTTTATATTATTTTCTTCCGAAGAGAATTTACTTGTTTCTGGCATGCAGTTAAGGTAGGGGGAGTTCATCTTAATCCTATCAGGAATTGAGTTTTCTATAGCTTGGCTTCAGTCTTTTTTTTTTTTTTGGCTTCAGTCTTTATACAGGTCTTGAAAGTGAAAGTGTTAGTTGCTCAGCTGTGTGTGACTTTTTGTGACCTCATGGACGATAGCCTGCCAGGCTCCTCTGTCTATGGAATTCTCCCAGCAAGAATACTAGAGTGGGTTGCCATTTCCTTCTCCAGGGGATCTTCACAACCCACGGATCAAACCTGGGTCTCCTGCATTGCAGGCGGATTCTTTGCCATCTGAGCCACCAGGGAAGCCCCAAATGTATATCTTATTTGGTCTTATTCTTTAGAATAAAGCTCTTCAGGTGTTCAACTTAAAATCTCGTGCATTTACTAGGACCCTAGAGCTGACTGGCCCTGGACTCCAGGTTTTATTCCTTTAGTCCATTAGACTGCCTGTAGTTCTGCTCAATGTCTTAGCCTCTAGGATGCCACTCATAAACCAGCAACATCTGTTGTGGGAAAGCTCTGCTATTGAGTCATTGCAGTGCTTTTTTGTCCCTGGAACCTTGGGTCCTCAAAGTCAGCACCTCATTAGCTTCCCACTTCTTTTGAAAAGATTTGTTCCTTTTTTTTTTCATTCAGTGGTCGATCTTTTTCTTGGTGGAAGAGACAACAAATCTAACACAAACCATTTCCCCCTGGCCAGAACAGGGATGGGACAACTAGAGGGAAGTCTGAAGTCACGGTGCCTTGTGAAGCTAGCCACATGAAACAGCCACGGAGCTCACGGTCTCTGTCCCGGCCACCTGAGGCCTTCCCAGTGACCCACTAGAGCTCAGCATGGAGGGATACTGATGAGGTGGCCAGCAGGATGACAGGAGTGCCTGGCGGGTGAAAGAGGTTTATACAGTCAGATTCAGTTCTCACCATTCAGCTCTCAGCCTACAGGCCCATTCTGAAAGAACCCACCCTGGGACCCTCTCTCCAAAGCAGTCCCTTTCCCCAGACTCTGCCTTATACAAGGTCTCCACCATGACCTGAAATTATCTTTTTCATATAGTGGTTTGTTTGTTTATTGAGTACCGTACCCAAAATTGCTACACGACAGTGAGAACCGTGGCCCCTTTCTCCCTGCATCGTGTTCTCTTGTCATCAGGGCCTGATGCACACAGGCATTCCGCATTCATTGGTTGTATTAATGAAGAATTCAGGCAGACCTTGGAGATATTGTGGATTCTAGAACAGACCACCACAATAAAGCAAATACAGTGATAAAGTGAATTACACAAGTTTCCCAGCGCATATGAAAGTTATGTTTACACTATACTGTGGCTTATTAAGTATGCAATAGTCTTGTGTCTGAAAAAAAAGTACATTAAAAATACTGTCTGAAATTTTCTAATCACCCAATCTCAACAAGTTTTAGTAGTAATATCAAAGATCACTGATCACCGTAACAAACACAGTAATCATGAAAAAGTTTTAAATATGACAAAAATTACCCAGATGTGACACAGAGACAGGAAGTGAGCTAATGGTGTTGGCAAAAAGGGCATTAGATAGACTTGTCTGAGCAGGGTTGCCATAGACCTTCAATTTGTTAAAAAACACAATGTCTGTGAAGTGCAATGAAATGAATTGGAATAAAATGAGGTGTTTCTATAACCAAATGAATGGCCGGACAAATTATAAAACGACAAGAGCAGAAGGAATGAAAGGCGTAAAGTCCCATGAGAACCATCTCTTTCACAAAAGACCTTTGCAAAGAGCACGTTGCCTCCTTTCCTGGCTTTTGCTCTTTCCCAGCGCCCCCCTTGCATGCAGCCTCCTCTGTTTCTCCCAGAACTCACCTCCCTCAGAAAACCTCACCCTGCCCGAGAGGGGCTCATCCCTCTTTCTCTTCTTGTGCCTTTGATGTCCACCAGGTAGGTGATGGCCTTCTCTGCTCTGTCCAACTGATAGAGATGGTGGTGGTGGGACTTGAGTCCTAAGAAGGAAGGTGGGTTCCTTCCATCCTGGGATGGGAGTGTCCCAATCCCAGTTGGCTCTCTCTGTCAGCACAACAGTTTCTCTTTACTAAGTTACTTAGTGAAGATAAACCTTCATTTGCTGTGGCTACATACAGGTCAAAACTCTATGGAGGAGATACTTCCCTGGCAGTATAGTGGTTAAGACTCTGCATCTCCAGTGCAGGGAATGTGGGTTCAATCCCTGGCTGGGAAACTAAGATCTCAAGCACCTCATGGCCAAAAAACAAGACAAAACTCAGTGGAGGAAAAGCTGGATGTTTCTCCTGCTAGCCTTAGAGGCCAGACCTCTAATTCTCTCCTGCTCCCCATCTCACCTTGTTGGCACCATTTCAAAAGAAGCCATCCCTGATGTTATCCACTGTGTTCCCGAGGGCTGGCCCCAGTTTTCCCCTATCAGTTCCACTGGCTTTCTTTGACTAGTCTTCTGATAGCAGGTAGGGAGGGCGTGCTGACTCATCCCACTGATTACATAGCCACGTGTCCTCCTACACAGAGCTAGGAGTCGGCCCTCTGTACCAGGGTGTGCTGCCTCTGCCCTTCCAGTGCCATGAAGGCACCTTAGAAAGTGCAGTCCCTTTCATGGGTCCTTGGGGAGCCGACTCCTGCTTGCATTTTCATCCTCAGCTCAGCTCTCCCTTGGCCTCCAGCCCTGCCCAACCTCTCTGTCAGTTCCTCAAAGGCATTGAGTCTGATTTCTCTGTGAGCCATTGCAAGCACCATTTGAACTGATCAGATTCTCTTCTTGCCTCAGTTGGTTACTCTTTCTCATCCTTCAGAACTCATCTTACAGGTTCCTTCTTCACAAAACATCCCCCTCAGAAGGTGACTTAGTTGCCCCTTATGTTCTCCTATGGCACTGAGGACCACTGTGGAATAAGCTTATTACAAATTATAATCACCCATTTACAGGTGTAACTCCCTAGCTAGACCCTGGACAGGGACCGTATCTGTTTGCTCTTCGAGCAGCTATTAGTTGGCTCGTGCCTGTCTCCCTCCAGACAATGAACTTGATGAGACTAAGGCAGTGTTTCTGTTCACCTTCCTGCACCACCGCAAGCCCAGCGTGTAGTAGGTGTGGTAGGTCCAAAGGTGCCCACAGCCCCATGTTTTCCTCCATACCAGCAACTAACTTTTACTGAATGTTTTCTATGTACCAGACTTCTGGTAAACATTTGCATGGGGTAATAGTTTATTTCTCACAATCTCTCTGTAAGATAAGATAATCAGCCCCACTTCACAGTTGAGGAAATGTAGGCATAGGAGAGGTTTAGCAACTCAGCCAAACTGACAATATTAAAGTCCTAGTGAGTGAGTGAGTGAAGTTGCTCAGTTATGTTCAACTCTTTGCAACTCCCATGGACTATAGCCCGCCAGGCTCCTCTGACCATGGGATTTTCCAGGCTAGAATACTGGAATGAGTTGCCGTTTCCTTTTCCAGGGGATCTTCCCAACCCAGGGATGGAACCCAGGTCTCCCACATTGCAGGCAGACTCTTTACCGTCTGAACCACCGGGGAATCCCATTAAAGTCCTAGAGCAGAGATCAAACCTGGGCCATGAGGCTCCAGCACCCACGCCCTTAACCCCTACTCAGGACTCTCCCTATCAGGACTTCTCTCTGTGTGATGGCTGGCCTCTCCTGCACTCCAACACCCGCCCCCTGCCCCCCACATGCCCAAAGCTTCTTCCCACGAAGACAACAGCAGAAGAGGGACCAAATGGATGAAGGGCTGACTTAAAAGTAAGCAGCCTTTTCAGCTGCTCAGCTAACATTATCCGCCAGGTGGCAGTCGAACCTCCCAGATAAAATCGTCTCTCCCTTTTCTTCCCTCCACTTTGAGAAATAAAGAGCTCCGTTTTTATTTTTTGCCAAGGAATGAGTAGACTGAATTCAAACCTCGACTCTTTCCAGTTGAGCTTTTTGAAAATGGCACTTGGAGAAAGCGTGTTTCCCATCCCTAGGCAGCCTAGGGTGCGTGGCCAGGGCTGCTCAGCCAGGGCGGGTGGAGTTCAGCACCTGCTGGGGGGTGNTTGCCTCCTGACCTGCATACAGGTTTCTCAAGAGGCAGGTCAGGTGGTCTGGTATTCCCATCTCTTTCAGACTTTTCAACAGTTTATTGTGATCCACACAGTCAAAGGCTTTGGCATGGTCAATAAAGCAGAAATAGATGTTTTTCTGGAACTCTCTTGCTTTTTCTATCTCTGGTAATTCTCTCGTTAGCAATTTGATCTTTGGTTCCTCTGCCTTTTCTAAAACCAGCTTGACCATCTGGAAGTTCACGCGGGCGGCTGCGACAGCGCACAGAGTGCGGCAGAGAGGAGCTACCCCACGTCTGAGGTCAGGGGCAGAAGCTGGGAGGACCCCAGGCCCGAGGGATGGCGGCCGGGAGGAACTACCCCTCGTCTGAGGCCAGGGGCGGGGCAGGGAGGAGCTATCCCTCGGCTGAGGCCAGGGGCTGTGGCTGGGAGGAGCAACCCCACGGCCAAGGAGCGGTGGCTGCATGGGCGCAGGAGGGCCTAGAGGAGCTATTCCATGCTCAAGGTCAGGAGGGGCGGCGGTGAGGAGATACCCATCNTGAGGCCAGGGGCGGGGCAGGGAGGA
The DNA here is from genome assembly GCA_006410615.1 of Neotragus moschatus. Taxonomy (NCBI): domain Eukaryota; kingdom Metazoa; phylum Chordata; class Mammalia; order Artiodactyla; family Bovidae; genus Neotragus; species Neotragus moschatus. The sequence goes on along the minus strand of SJYA01002616.1, from coordinate 457,915 downwards.
GCTATCCCCCGGCTGAGGCCAGGGGCTGTGGCTGGGAGGAGCAACCCCACGGCCAAGGAGCGGTGGCTGCATGGGCGCAGGAGGGCCTAGAGGAGCTATTCCATGCTCAAGGTCAGGAGGGGCGGCGGTGAGGAGATACCCATCGTCCAAGGTAAGGAGCAGCAGCTGCGCTTTGCTGGAGCAGCTGTGAAGAGATACCCCACGTCCAAGGTAAGAGAAACCCAAGTAAGACGGTAGTCATTATTATGATACTACTAATCATATGTCATTATGTTGCTACTAAAAACAGGTAAATGCACTGAGTACTTACTCTGTAATAACACAGCAGTAACTCTTATCAGAAACAGGCATGTATAACCCCAACTTTTGAGAATTATGGCGCTCCACTCTCCATATGTATTAATAATTTAAACAAGAAAATGTAATGATATAAAACAAGTATGTGTGCGCTCTTAGTCACTCAGTTGTGTCTGACTTTCTGTGATCCTTAGGGCTATAGTCTGCCAGGCTCCTCTGTCTATTGGATTTTTCAGGCAAGAATACTGGAGTGGGTTGCTGTTTCCCTCTCCAAGACTGTGTGGATTGTGTTAGTTGCTCAGTCGTGTCCGACTCTTTGCGACCCCACGGACTATAGCCCACCAGGCTTCTCTGTCCATAGAATCCTCCAGGCAAGAATACTGGAGTGGATTGCTATTCCCTTCTCCAACCCACGATCAAACCCTAGTCTCCTGCCTCACTGGCAGGTTCTTTACCATTTAAGCTACAGGGAAGTCTCCTCCAGGGGATCTTCCAAACCCAGGGATTAAACCCAAGCCTCCTGTGTCTCCTGCATGGCAAGCAGATTCTTTACTCGCTGAGCCATCGAGGAAAACAAGTATACAGAAAGCCAAACAAGATTCCAATTTCACCCCTTTATGGGTGACTACACTACAAAATTGCCTCACCCTAGGAGAAAGAGAGGTGAGATTTCCATCAGGAGTGTGGGAGGCTACATCCTGGTTAGGGTGTGGTGTGTGTTGAGGGAGGTGCCATTGGCTTCTGGACACTACATTGCACTTGACAGCTGAATTCCGCTGTCCTTCTCTTCCTGTCCTCTCCTTCCATTCCCTGTATGTGCCCCTTCATGTACCCACTTCCCCACCACCTTCTGCTGTCCCTTGTAGGGGGCTGTTGATCCTGTTTTAAGTAGGGCACTTCAGGGCATTATATTTGAGTCCCCACTTACATCCCTTCCAATTGCAGAATTTTGCATTTGGTCTTTGTTAGATTTGAAGACTTTGGGTGGCAAGTAAAAAGGAAGTTGCTGATGACTGTATTCGACTATTGCCTTAATGTCTCCCTCAGAAGGACCTTTTTGCCGCAAATCTATGTTCTAGAATTCTAAGTTGATTCTTCCAGGCTCCACAGCATCACATCTGTTCAGGAACAGCTGTTCAGGCTGCAGTAATGATCAAAGCTCTGCATTCCAGAGCTCCGGTGCTCTAAAAATGGCAAACACTTCTTTCTTTCTTTATATATTTATATACACACACACATACATATGGAACATAAATTCTCAGGAGAAATCTATTTTAATGATTCTGACATCTCGGCCCAGCCCAGAAGCAAAATATTCAAGTGCTGTTTTGAAATTGACAGGACACAACAGTAAGAAAGCCTCTCCCTCTCTCCTTTGGATTTTCAAGACTATTTTGGTTCCAATAACAGAGATGCTGCAGTCTCAAAGGAAAAGATATACAAGGAGGCTTGATTTCTATATTGAATGTGTTCAATTATAGCTCTATAGAAAGAAGTAAAACCCTTTCATTTTGGTGGGATTTTCTTTGAATTTGAAAAAATGATTTATAAATATACACAAGTATATCCTATCTGTGTTTGTCTGCGTACTTACCTATCCATTTATCCATTCATCCTTCATCCATTCATCCATGCGCCCCACTGAATCCAGCCAGGCAGCCAGCTAACTAGAGATCCTTCCTTAGCACCCATGTGATTATGATTGGTTGGACCACTTCTTTGGCCCATGACAATTTAGCAGACAGTGTAACCACCACAAAGAATAGCCATCGCCTTATTGTTAAAGACATCCCTGACAAACAAAATAAAATTTTTTTTGATAGGAAGGACTGATGCTGAAGCTGAAGCTCCAATACTTTGGCTACCTGAGGTGGAAGAACTGACTCACTGGAAAAGATCCTGATTCTGGGAAAGATTGAGGACAGGAGAAGGGGATGACAGAGGATAAGATGGTTGGATAGCATCACCGACTCAATAGACATGAGTTTGAGCAAGCTCCAGGAGTTGCTGATGGACAGGGAAGCCTGGCGTGCTGCAGTCCATGGGGTTGCAGAGTTGGACATGACTGAGTGACTGAACTGAATTGATGTATCCTTTTAGTATAACTTCTTGGTGACTTCTTAGTCAATTCAGTGGGGAGGGTGGAGGATAAAGTTATAATAAAATTTTTCTTGTTAGAAACTTAGAGAGTGAAGTGAAACAGCACCTGTGTGTGAACCCTAACTTTGCAAACAAATTACCCTTTTTGAATGTTGACCATCTTTAAAATGAGCATGCCAATAGCAGTTGTCTCATCGGGCTGTGGGGGCAAGCAGAGAGGCACGATGCCTGCACCTGGTGAGCACTCCATCTGTGTTAGTAGATGTTGTTATTGGTATCATGACTATTATTCTCACACCTACAGATTGCTTGTGTTTCTGGGATTGGGAGTTCACTGTGCTAGAGAAAAGGTCCTTCCTTTTTCCTTGTTTCCTGCCCTCAAACTGATATGTGTCTTTTCCCGGTAGTAAAGTCAAAGAGAAAAGATATACACTAAGGAATCTGGAGTTCTTTGACATAAAAGAAATAACAAGATTTCAATTCCTTTGCCCCTATTCCTAGAAATGTATAACCCAGTCTAACTGCTGAATCACAGACACACTTTTAAGGAAGGCCAGTGGGGCAGCCAAAAATTGTACATGGAGTCACCCATGCTTGACAGAAGAGATTTGGCTTCCTTCCCTGGCCTCTGCTACTCACCTATATGACCTTAAGCAGATCCTTTAACCAAGAACTAGCTCTTGAGGAGCAAGTGGCCTCATGTCTGGATTCACAGTCAAAACTCACCTTCTCTCTAGAGAACTGCTTCATCATCCTCTCTCTATACTTTCAAATATGACAGCTTGCACCCAGATTATGTTTAGGAATGAAATTTTTTGTCTTAAAAACAAACCTAACAACAACAAACAACAAAAAATTCTGTCCATCGCTATTCTAGGAGCAATGAGCATTCAGTTCAGTTCAGTCGTTCAGTCATGTCCGACTTTTGTGACCCCATGGACTGCAGCACACCAGGCTTCCCTGTCCTTCACTAACTCTCAGAGCTTGCTCAAACTCACGTCCATTGAGTCGGTGACAACATCCAACCATCTCATCATCCTCTGTAGTCCCCTTCTCCTCCTGCCTTCAATCTTTCCCAGCATCAGAGTCTTTTCTAAGGAGTTAGTTCTTCCCATATCAGGTGGCCAAAATATTGGAGCTTCAGCTTTGGCATCAGTCCTTCCAATGAATATTTAAAGACTGATTTCCTTTAAGATTGACTAATTTGATCTCTTTGCAGTCCAAGGGACTCTCAAGAGTCTTCTCCAGCACCACAGTTCAAAAGCATCAATTTTTTGGCACTCAGCTTTCTTTATAGTCCAATTCTCATACATCCATACATGACCACTGGAAAAACCATAGCTTTGACTAGGCAGACCTTTGTTAGCTAAGTAATGTCTCTGATTTTTAATAAGCTGTCTAGATTGGTCATAGCTTTTCTTCCAAGGAGCAAGCGTCTTTTAATTTCATGGCTGTAGTCACCATCTGCAGTGATTTTGGAGCCCAAGAGAATAAAGTCTGTCACTGTTTCCATTGATTCCTCATCTATTTGCCATGAAATGATGGGACCAGATGAAGGTTACAGGGGAAGAGTTGGGGATATGGTAGGTGGGAATTGGAGTCCAGGCTTTACCATGCACTAGCTGTGTGAGCTTCTAGGTCACCCAACTGTTACGGGAAAGAGTTTTCAGTATTTTATTCAGTACCTCATGGGCAAAGAGTGGAAATGTGTAACCTGCCAACGTATGTAAGCGCCTGACCCATCATAATTGATGAGCAATTGCTAGTTTCCTCTTCCCAGAACCAACCATCATTGTTGTAGTCATGAAGCCATTCCACATCCATTCCCCACCCATGCAGTTAGACACACAAGGGGCCACTTGGCTTTTCCCTCCAATGAGAGGTGAATTATGCCTCAATTTGGTCAAACAAGAGGGCTCAGGTCTTTCCTGGATTCTATCTAAAACATACTGCTTCACTGACATATCACTGCCAGTTCTCTTCATGGTAACAAGTTAAAGATGCTTGAGTTTAGTGGGGATTCTTCGTGGATATGTTTGGCTCTTTTCTTGTATCTTTTGGTATTGGGGGTGGCGTTAGAGAAATGTTGAAAATAGTCCCTTTAAATATGGTGAGATCTGCTTGACTGCATTGACATTTTGATGGTGTTAAGGCCCTGCTTACTGAAATAGAATGCCAATGAAAAGGATGAAGCAGGCGGAGGCTGAATTTCTGGCACTGTATTACTGACTCGCCACACTATACCTCCTACCTATCCACAAGCAGGTTTTTACTGACACTTAGTCAGATTGTATGCAATAGAAAATACTGTGTGTTTGGGCACACACTGGATTTCGATGCTGCTGTTCATTTTTAACTTCTTTGAGACAAACTGTACTTTTCCAACTCTGGTCACCATAATGAATCACAGTGACACTTTTTTTTCCCCCAGCCAGCCAACACCACCTGATTTGACTAGAAAAAGATTCGAAGTTAAAAAACACCAAAAAAGACTCAAGCATGCCAAAACAAAATGTTCTCTAATAAAAGAGGCTGGATGAGTGCTGCCAGATAAGGAGTTCATAGTGGGGCACAAATGTGCGTGTTCTGATTTCTCATTTATCTGAAGCTTGTGGTCCCTATTCTGAGCATGGGGCGGGAGTATGTGCTGAGAGAAGTTGGCAAAGGGCATTTTTAAACGAGAGAAGTGATAGGCATTCCCAGAAAGGCAGACAGCATCCCACAGAAGGCTGATTCAGAGCACAGCTTTTGTGGGTGACGTGGTATTTGTGGCACTCATGAGACATAAGGCTTGATCTGAGCCAGAGGAGAGCATAATCAAAATAGCTTTGCAAGCTGATAGTTCCTGCTGCAGACTAATCTCCTCTTTTTCTCCTGGGAACAGAGGGAGGAGTGGAGAAGGAGCTCAACTGGAAATGGGACAGGGGTTAGAGGTTAGGCAAGTACATCAAGTCCCAGTTCAGTGCAGAACGTGGTAAGAGGTGAGGATAAGACTTGCCCAGGGCAGGAACAGGAGCCCTTGTAGAACGCCATCCAAAGTGGGGTTCTAAGGCTGATTCCAGCAAACACACTAACACATAAAGCAGGGTACCCCCAAATACCCCAGTGCCACAGGATCCTGTATTACCTGGAGACAGTGTTCCACAGTCTTTACAATTTTGGGGGGAAAACATTTGAAACAAAGCAAACAGCTTTTCTTCACTGCAGAACTTCTCAAAGCCAACCCAACTGCCTATTTTCTGAGAAACAGGATGCTTTACTTTCTAAGCTAATGACAGATTTTTTTTTTTTTTTTTTGTCCTTTTCTCATGGTAAGGACTATTTTAGTGCTCCAAAGATCAGAATTTGGAAACAAATATTAAAAGTTCAGTATATACTTTAGAAAAATAATCCCTGAAATGTGTTTGACTCACTTCATTGACACTTCAATGCTCCTTAATTTTTAAAATCAGGGATTTACTTTTGCAGACTTTTGAGCCAACTTTTAAGTATTTCTCAAACTTGAAAAAAAAAAAAATCCTAACAAAATGACTTATTTTTCCTTCTGAACTGGGTATGAATACAAACCTGTTACCAAAGAAGTTATGAAATAACTTCATTGTTAAGGACAGTTAAGAATGGAACAGAGCTTTCCTTGGTGGTTGGATTTAGCTAAGTGACCAGTGAATAAAATAAGAAAATGCAACCCTTATAACCTTGCCCTTTCCAGATTCACCATTCTGAGACTTAGAACACCAAAAGTATTTCACCTATATATTATCTCAAGATATAGTTGTTACATCACTTATAGTTGATATAGCACTTGCCTAAGTTAAGTATTTCCTGAAATAAAGAGGCTAAATCTACCTATGTCTTCCCCTCCTATCCCTACAGTGTGGAAACCATGCTAGAAAGTCCTGGGATATTGCAGAGGTGGCAACCAAATGTCACCCACATTCTTCTACGTCCCTGGGGCTGTCTCAAGGGCACATCACTGAACTCTGAACATACTGTCAGCCAAAGCTTCTGTGACTCAGTATTCTTGGGGGGTCCTATGCACTGCTGGGTTTGGTTACTACTATCAGAAACCCCTATAGTTGAAAGAGTTGCATACTGGGAATATTTAGGTAATTTAGAAGCGAAAGACCTCCCGAGTCCATTTGTCTAAGGACAAGAATTGCTTCTTCCAGTCTTAAGCATACTATGCTCAAAGTAAGAAGGAGTAAAAATTAAATTTTATACAATGGGATATATTTTAGTGTATATATATATATATATATACACACTCTAGGTTCTGGGTATGTGGGTTCAATCTCTTGGTTGGGAAGATCCCCTGGAGAAGGAAATGGCAACCCACGCAAGTATTCTAGCCTGGGAAATCCCATGGTCAGAGCAGCCTGGTGGGCTACTGACCATGGTGTCACAAAGAGTCAGTGACTAAACAACAAAAACAAAACCCTTAAAAGCTTGAAAATGCAGTCTAACATATAAATGACTAACACACCACAGTAGTGGGTGGTCCACATGATTTATGGACCAATCCAAAGATAACACTTTCAATTCACATGCTGTAGAGAATATAATCCCACCCAGAGGCCACATCCTGTGTTGTGAGGATACAGGTAGGAACTGGAGGGTTAAAATTCAAGAGAGACTCATTAGCCCAGATCCTCTTGCTGGCATGGCCAGAAATCAAGGCTCTTTACTGACAAAGACTCAAAACTGACCCTCTCAGATACTGACTTTCCCTGTTAAGTAAACATGGAAAGAAGGGGAACCCCTTCTTTCATCGGACAGTTGGCCTTAAGCAGATGACTGAACACTGGGATCGCAGGCTCAGGCCTCACACACATGCTGAAGACTGCAGACAAAAAGACCTCTGCAGGGCAGAGTGTGAAGTAACTGCAGGCCAAAGACAACAACCACTGACGTTTAGGTGTTTGCATAGCAAGGCACATCTGCCAGGAGCACTTATATGACCAATATCTTTTCATTTCAGTTTCTTCTGCTTTGGCCAAAGAATATGTTCCTAATGTTTTTTAAATGTTATAGTCCCAACCCTGGAAGCACAATCTACTTATGTTGAAAATAAATAAGTATATTAAAAGAAAGCTGAGTTAAAAGTTTTATTCATTCAACATCTCACATTACAAATATTTAAAAATTATACGCATACTGGTATAAATAGTCATTTGCAAACTATTTAATAACATTAATTTTCCACTAGCACTTCAACAAATGAACTCTTTTAAAAAAGGAACTGTGTTATATAACTTAAGAGTAGAACATACAAAAATAGGAACTTAACGTGAAAATGACTTTAATAAAAAATGAATTACCCTTATTTAAAATGCTATAATAAATACTACAACCTCCCCATACACAGTAAAAACTATATGGAAATTCAGCCAAGTAGTACAATTAACTGACATACTTAAATAACTTTTCCTTCTGATAATATGAGCAATACACTGGAAAAAAAAACATTAGGGATTAGTAAAAACTAGACACCCACTTGCTAAAAGTTTCACTTCCAAAAAATATAACAAAAATCTGATGAAAATTATAAAAACTAATTATACTTTAAATTTTAAAAATATAAAAAATAAAACAGTTGAATACAATATTGTCCCAATTCTTACAATGCTATCAATCACAGTAGCTTTAAAATAAGATAATAAAATAAAGCAAATGACCAAAACCTCTTTTATTCCATTTTTAAAAATAATCTCAAATTTACATTAGTAGAAAGATTGATTTCTGATTCTTTTCTTTAGAAACACCAGCAAGAAAGAGGATTACTCTTAACAGTAGAAAATGACATTTTTAAATGTCTGCAATTAAAAACAAAGAATTACACTGCAAAGATCTTTCAAAAGTCTGAAATAAGTATTGCACATAACTTGAAGTTAACTTGCCACAATTCATCACATTCAAGTTTTAAATCACCTTTTAACAGAAGATTCAACTCTTCAAAACAAAAAGGGTGAATTATCAAGTCTTTCCAACAGCACTCTCATAAAATGCTAAATTCATTCACTGCAAGTTTTATTTTGCATTCTGCAGAGGTCTGTGTATGGAGAAGTATATATATTATACCAAAGCGTGGGGACCAGAAGGGGAAGGGAGAGGGTTCCTTTACATAGAAAATAATCAGAAACACTTTATTTTACATTGCAAAAATAACCATGTAATTACTCTGTAACTACATTGTAAGTACATGGCTGGTGCCATGCTAGTGCGCTAGAACTACATGCTTGGTAAATTGAAGTGATACCCTAAAATCTGTAAACTAATTACATGTTAATTATGTTTTGAGTTACATGGTAACTCCCAACTACAATCCCATGTAATCTGAAGGACATGTAATCAATAAAGTTCAGAGTAATAGATAATAATTGTTTATGCCCTGTAAATTGAAGTGTAACCAAATAATCTGTAAACACGCTTGTCACACAATCACAAGTAAATATTAGTAGAATAACAATTTCTTACATTAGTCATGCATACTAACATTACACACCTGTCCCACGGCAGGCTATTTTTTTTTTCTTTATATATAATTTAAAAGAGCAGACATCTCTGAATCAAACACTTAACATCAATTTATTAATATTAAAAATGGCTAAACATTCACCAAAAATGTCTGCATTATGAATAATTTTAAAAACTTAGTAAGAAGCTGTAGACAATTTTGTTATTTTAAATTTCTACCCTATGCTTATGCATTTTTTTTTTTAGGAACTACAGTGTTATCTGTCATTTTCATGCGAATTTTTTTTCATTAATTTGTTACTTTACATAGACTATCTCTTAAATTATAGGTACACCAATAGATGGTGCTGGGGAAGGATGTTTAAGCAACATGCTTTCTCTTCTCTGCAGACTCTAAAATAGCATTGCCAGTGCACAACATTCATAATTTAAAATGTATGCAGAGCACTGAAATGTATAAAAAGCAGAATATAAGAAAATAAAATTTATTAAAATTATTTATATTAAAAAATGAAGTATATGAAGATCTCTCAGTAATAAAAGTACAAAAAGCTACTCTTTGCAATATGAAAAATTGAGGTATTGCATAAAGAGATATCCCGTCAGTGAAAAGTGTGCCTAAAAATGTTCACTGTTGGAAAAACAAGATATACAAAAGTAGTGCATAACAAATATACATTATGTGCATGACAAAATAAGTTAGCTACAAAAACACTGTACCGAAATTCAGCAGGTCATGTACAAAGGGAAAAATTATTATTCAAAGCTAGTTCTCAAACAGTGTTATTTCTTGTTAGCTCATCACACCTGTTTACTGAGTAGGAACAGCACGACAGCACACCCCAAGCCACCTACAAGCATTGAAAGAACAGAGAGAGGCAAAGGAACACTCCCATTAGAATTATGTCATCCAGGAGAAAAGAAAAAGTCCCTGACCAGCTACACAAGAGCACCCTCCGTTCACATGACCGCTTTCAATATTTGCAGGGGATTCTTTAATAAGCAGCTCCCTTTCTTGTGTCTGACTGTTAGACAGCAAATGCCTCCATTTTGACCTTTGGAACTTAACAGGTATACAGTTCATTAAAGCCTGGATTAAAAATAAAGGATTGCTTTTCCTAAACATGATCAGTAAGGGTCATCAGTCAGGTGGTTTCACCGCAGTGCTCGGGCGAGTCTTTGGTTTGGAAGGATCCAAGGTGGTACTGTTAGGCAGCACAACTAGCAAGATTGCCATTAGATTTTTGCTCTTAATGTTTCGCACACTGATGATAATAATCCTTTTCATGGTGTACGTATAGGGCATTTCATAAGAAAATGTCCATTAAAATAAAAGTTACTTCCAATGACCAGGGCTTCAAGAGACTATTTTTCAATTTACCCCTGAAGCATACGGTTCAACACATAACGCCTTTCAAAAGCTAGAGTTTTATTTATAATAAAGCATGCATTACTTGATGAAGTTGGCACTTCAAACACTGACTATGTCCCATGCTAAATTCTGAAACTGTAATGTTATTTTATTTTATAGGAAGAGTAAGATAAACATACGTACCTTTGCACAGATTTACACAGTTACTTAGTTCAACAGTGCAAAACACTTTGCAAATACTTTTTGTTTTCATTTTCTATGTTACAACTAAATTACAGGATATCCAAAGTAACTTTAAATCTAAAAGTAAGCCAATCAGCAGCCAATTTGAATATTGGTTTTGTCTTCCAGTTTTGGCTACACATGGTAGTATAACACAAAATCAAAAATGATATCCTTGAGGTATCTCTTGATCTGTTTGCTTTCTTTTTTATTAATGTCAAAATGGAGAGCAAAGGCTGACACCTGATGAGTGTTAGGAAATTAGGATATAGAGTTTATATATAACATCAAAAATAAAATTTATACATTTGTTCTTTAGGAGAGGAAATGCTAGTTTTCCCACCAGTTGTCGTTAACTCTAGCTTTGGTAGGTTTCCTGGGGCTGTGACTGGATAAGTAAAAGTTTAAAAATAAATAAGTGCACTCCCCTCAGAAATAAATGTACCCAACTTTTACATTCTAAATTTAAAAACCTGTTTAAAAGAAAATAAATCTAGCTCTGCTTACTTTNTTTGTTATTTTAAATTTCTACCCTATGCTTATGCATTTTTTTTTTTAGGAACTACAGTGTTATCTGTCATTTTCATGCGAATTTTTTTTCATTAATTTGTTACTTTACATAGACTATCTCTTAAATTATAGGTACACCAATAGATGGTGCTGGGGAAGGATGTTTAAGCAACATGCTTTCTCTTCTCTGCAGACTCTAAAATAGCATTGCCAGTGCACAACATTCATAATTTAAAATGTATGCAGAGCACTGAAATGTATAAAAAGCAGAATATAAGAAAATAAAATTTATTAAAATTATTTATATTAAAAAATGAAGTATATGAAGATCTCTCAGTAATAAAAGTACAAAAAGCTACTCTTTGCAATATGAAAAATTGAGGTATTGCATAAAGAGATATCCCGTCAGTGAAAAGTGTGCCTAAAAATGTTCACTGTTGGAAAAACAAGATATACAAAAGTAGTGCATAACAAATATACATTATGTGCATGACAAAATAAGTTAGCTACAAAAACACTGTACCGAAATTCAGCAGGTCATGTACAAAGGGAAAAATTATTATTCAAAGCTAGTTCTCAAACAGTGTTATTTCTTGTTAGCTCATCACACCTGTTTACTGAGTAGGAACAGCACGACAGCACACCCCAAGCCACCTACAAGCATTGAAAGAACAGAGAGAGGCAAAGGAACACTCCCATTAGAATTATGTCATCCAGGAGAAAAGAAAAAGTCCCTGACCAGCTACACAAGAGCACCCTCCGTTCACATGACCGCTTTCAATATTTGCAGGGGATTCTTTAATAAGCAGCTCCCTTTCTTGTGTCTGACTGTTAGACAGCAAATGCCTCCATTTTGACCTTTGGAACTTAACAGGTATACAGTTCATTAAAGCCTGGATTAAAAATAAAGGATTGCTTTTCCTAAACATGATCAGTAAGGGTCATCAGTCAGGTGGTTTCACCGCAGTGCTCGGGCGAGTCTTTGGTTTGGAAGGATCCAAGGTGGTACTGTTAGGCAGCACAACTAGCAAGATTGCCATTAGATTTTTGCTCTTAATGTTTCGCACACTGATGATAATAATCCTTTTCATGGTGTACGTATAGGGCATTTCATAAGAAAATGTCCATTAAAATAAAAGTTACTTCCAATGACCAGGGCTTCAAGAGACTATTTTTCAATTTACCCCTGAAGCATACGGTTCAACACATAACGCCTTTCAAAAGCTAGAGTTTTATTTATAATAAAGCATGCATTACTTGATGAAGTTGGCACTTCAAACACTGACTATGTCCCATGCTAAATTCTGAAACTGTAATGTTATTTTATTTTATAGGAAGAGTAAGATAAACATACGTACCTTTGCACAGATTTACACAGTTACTTAGTTCAACAGTGCAAAACACTTTGCAAATACTTTTTGTTTTCATTTTCTATGTTACAACTAAATTACAGGATATCCAAAGTAACTTTAAATCTAAAAGTAAGCCAATCAGCAGCCAATTTGAATATTGGTTTTGTCTTCCAGTTTTGGCTACACATGGTAGTATAACACAAAATCAAAAATGATATCCTTGAGGTATCTCTTGATCTGTTTGCTTTCTTTTTTATTAATGTCAAAATGGAGAGCAAAGGCTGACACCTGATGAGTGTTAGGAAATTAGGATATAGAGTTTATATATAACATCAAAAATAAAATTTATACATTTGTTCTTTAGGAGAGGAAATGCTAGTTTTCCCACCAGTTGTCGTTAACTCTAGCTTTGGTAGGTTTCCTGGGGCTGTGACTGGATAAGTAAAAGTTTAAAAATAAATAAGTGCACTCCCCTCAGAAATAAATGTACCCAACTTTTACATTCTAAATTTAAAAACCTGTTTAAAAGAAAATAAATCTAGCTCTGCTTACTTTCTTTTTTCTGATGTGGTACTAACTTTGAGGCATAATGAAATGATATTCTGCCTCTAAACCCTTAAAATTAGTTATAATGCTGCTTCAATCTCGCTCATGCATTTGTGTTTGCTTTAACATGCTCTTTCCTGTTAATAATTGTTAACTTCCTCCACTGCTGTTGAAAGAACAGAAAGGGGATGGGAAAACAAGAGAGGCAAAAAAGATGAAAGAAAAGAAAGAGAAAGGCAAAAGCACTTCCCTGGGGGAAACCCCGCATCAGGAGAGACTGATAGTGTTATTGTTATGTGGTTATTTTAATAAAAGTATTCTTATCTGTTATATTATCAACAATAATTTAATTAAAAACCCAAAATACTCTATTGTTTCATTTTTCTTTTAATATTTCTCTCTCTCCTCTAAGAAAATGCTGCAGGAAGTTTGGATCCTCTTAGTCTCCAGCAAAACAGGAGAATGAAACTTCCATGCAACATGATGGCAATACAAAAAAGGAGTTCATACATCTTGTTTTCAGTGACACGGGAATCTACAAAACACCTATATTATAGGTCATTCTCTCTGTTAGACTACTGTTAAGTTACAGACTGCACAAAAGGACATGCCAGCGTGAAGAGGTTGAGGAAGGGGGCAGAATTAACAGAAGAGTGCACTTATTCTGAGGCCTGAAAATGAGCACTGTAGTTATCCTTTAGTTCCAGCGGAATGAAATATGTCGAGGACGGTCACCACCTTCCTTCACCAGGGGCTTGTGGAATTCCCTGCCAGCACGAGAATGAATAGCAGCCCAGCAATATTCACAGTAATACTGCAGACAGGTAACATTAGCACAGAAAAATGGAGCAAATTTTCCCCCACAACGGGCCCCCTGACATTCATCACACAGCTGATCATCCAAGACATATGGCTTAACTTCCACCTGCAATCAAAAATAAAAGAAAGGCGTTGAACACTTCTCAGTGAATGGACCTAGCAACTCATAGACTGTGTCTGTACATTTCCATCCACTGTCTGAATGAATCTGTGCCAAGGTGTCCAAAAGGAAGGGTCAATAACTCCTTTACTGAAATTAAATTATCATCTTTTAAGGAACTAGTAAGGTTTTTATGCCCATTATTTTACATTTTGTCTTATTAATTAAAGAGTTTTCAAATGAAACACAAGGTTCCAGCATAAATTTAAAAGTGAAGCCAACTTAATGTTTAAGAACATTACAAGGTTAAACCCACGGGAGAGTCTTCATAAGCACAAACCATCACTTTAATTAGTGGATCTGGATTCTTGTCATACGTGGAATTATAATTTGCACAAGACCAGCTAAGAGATTCCCAGAGCCACAAAATAGTACTTCAATGTACAAATCAGAGGGAAGCTGCCTGACTTCTACACCGTAAGCCTCTGAGCTGTAAGAAGGTCATGGTTTCTATTTACAGTGTACACATCTTGGGTTATAATCACAAACCTCAAACTCAGGGAAAACAAGACACAGCCATAGTACTCATAATCTAAAACCTTGCTTTGTTTTTTGTCAGGAAGAATGGTTTACTTCAGTCTAAAAGTCAGAGGTAAATTTATAAAACTGGGTCTGTTCCAGTGTTCAATAGGCTGATCTGTCATTTGAGCCTCTCAAGCATTAAAAATAACCTGGCCCTTAATTCTCCAGTGAGAAAAAGAGTTGGTTATTTTTAGTCTTGGAGAGACTCACGATTGAAACTCCCTTCCACCAGGCTATTACTACCACTGCTGCCATCCACTTCTGACAAGGGATCCTGATGAAGGCAGGCCATGAACAAAAAGAAGGGTGACACGGACGGCCAGAAGAGCAGACGTAACAGAAGATCAGGCTTCTGGCCCCGAGGCCATTCCATAACATCCACAGTGTGGCAAGAAGACTGGCCAAAGAACTGGGGATCCTGGCAGAATACAAATTAAGTCTCAATTTCTAATGGCTAACCTTACAATTCCCAAACCGATGATGGAATGAAGCAATGAGGTGGGAGAGACTGTTTACTCAAATGTACATATTTTTTAGTGCAAATAAAAATCAATGAGGTATGTAATACATATAGCAACTAATCCTGCCCCCTTCCTCCATGTTTATTAATAGATCTATACCTTTCTCTTTAACATATTCATAGTATGATGACCACCAGGATGAGAAAATTTCAGCTACCACTTATGTGGAGTATACATGAAATGGAACATAAGCGTAAATGGAAACCAATGCTGCTGCTGCTAAGTCGCTTCAGTCGTGTCCAACTCTGTGCGACCCTATCGACAGCAGCCCTCCAGGCTCCTCTGTCCAAAGGATTCTCCAGGCAGGAATACTGGAGTGGGCTGCCATTTCCTTCTCCCACATAAACCACTAGTGACTGACAGTTTTCACGTACTAAAATGAGAAAGTCACAATAAGGTCAATCAGTAAAGACTTTTGAGCATAGGGCTTTGGAGTGTTGGTATCTCAGTCAGCCCTAACCAAAGTACCAGTCTGGCATGAAATAAAGAGCTGACACCAGAATGAAAATCAATGCACTGCTTTCTTCATCAAGAAGGTCTTTCTGTGAGAAAATCTCAACTGAACTAAACACTGTGCTTCCTAGTGCAGTGTATTCACATTCTAGGGTAAATGCCTATCTCAACACAAAGTCATACCAAACCATTTACCAACTAGTAGTCGAGTCACAGGCCACACTCCATCCACCAGAACATAAACCCATGAGTACACAGACTTCTTGCCCTAAGCACTAAAGTATTTGTTGAATGCATGAAACACAAAGCTAAGAAATTTGTGAATGCAAAGAAGACACATAAGTGAACACCGAGTCTCAAATACAATACATTAAAAAATAGAAGAGTTATCTCTGAGGTTTTCTCCAGCCTTCTGATGCAGAGGATAAACACAACAAAGTGGAATTTAAAGTGTGAAAATAATTCTAATGAACTACCACCAAATTTCAGGTGGTAAAAGAGATTACAAATGGAAGGATTCTGAGTTCTTCTACTTAATCTGTTATAATAAAATATTATTTCTTAGACACAGCCCTTGAAGTGAATTATTCAATCATTTGTTACATAGTACATAGGAAAATAGGGCTTGCTAAGGTATTCTTGATATCCTAGGTTAAAAAAAAAAAAAAAGACATGAGGAGATCTCAAAGGCATTCAAGTCCATATATTTAATATAATGAAGTACAAAGGATTTGGTAAATATTTCTTGAAAGACTAACTGAGTAAATGAATGGATGGAGGTGATAGCTTAGGAAAGATTAAGTGGACTCAAGCAAAGTGACTTGAGTATTTTGTTAGGCTACTGAGAACCCTAAGAGACAGAAAAACTCCACAGGAAATTCTTAGATATGCTCTAGAACTTGCATCTAGTGGATCCAATGGGCATAAATCAGCTGTCACTTTACTGTCATATAAAATTCACCCATTCTGAGCTTGGTAATGACACACAGGGCCATTCTGAGAACTCCCCAGAATGCAGTCCAGGACTTACCCGTTTATCTATCTCTCCATGCTGCAGCTGCACGAAGCGGGCACTGATAGCAGCTATGTAACTCTGTTGATTAGAGAATGCGACTCGCCCAGCTCCTTTGGGGTATTTTAGCTCAGGGTCGGTATCAATCCCAGCATAGCACACGCCTCCATACAGCCGGTCCATTATCATGGCGAGCTCCACTACATATGGAAGGAGTAGAGACGACATTTGAGACCAGGAAACATCATCTGGCTCACCAAAGGTTTCATCGAAAGAAGCTTATCTGTCCATCGTTATAGTAATTATTAAAATGAAACTAGTTATTATAATCAGTTGTCCATTGTGTTCATTTTAATCTACTGTGACTAAGGACAGGGACTCTGCTTAGTGTTTCACATATAATCTAAACAACCCTATGACGTAAGTAGTGATTTCCTGGGGAAACTGAGGCACAAAGAGAATGATCAACCTACGCAAGGTCATGGAAAGTAAAGTGGTTGTGCTGGATTTGGTACCCTGGTCTATCTGTTCCATATCACGATGCCACCATAAATTTACCAGTTAACAATGTAATGTTTAATAATCATTTAACACTAGAAAGCTAACTGGTAGACTCTCTGGGAGTCCTTTGAGAAGATTTCCATTAAAAAACCCTTTTACCTTTTCCTATAGTCTAGCTATTTGCCAAATTTAAATTTGAAATAATAAATGAATCTTATTCTCCACGAAATGTTACAATTTTAAAATGGCATTCTTGTTCATTTTCTGTTCTTCATCTCACCTATAATATTAAAACTCATATTATTTGAAGTTAAGGATGAAATTTCTTCTGTGAGTACTGCTCTAAAAACACGATGCACTGCTGAGAACCTTGTAAATTTCAGTGCTCAGAAATTAGCTGTTGAGCACATGGGGTCATGGGAACAAACAGTGAACATCTCAATACCTAGCCCGTCCCGGAAGGGCTTTCTCTCTTGGATGATGATTAGAGTGATGAGCATGAGCATGACAGGACCCTGCACTAAGCACTGGACATCTGCTACCTCATTTAATCCTCAGAACAACTCTACATAAAGGACATACTTATAATTCCATTTGACAGATGAGGAAACTGAGAATGAGAGAAATCAATTTGTCCGAAGTTACTCAGCTATTAACTGGAATAGAGCACATGAATTCAAGCTAAGACACTTGGAGTCCAAGACTCTCGCTATTAAGACATTAACTCAAATGTTTATGGAAAACTTATCCTAAAAAAATCTTTATAAGCTATTTCTTATGCTAAAGGATAAACAGAGTTTTTGTTTCTCTGTTGAATCATACCAGCTCGCAATGGTCGGGGAACACCACCAACAAATATAGTTTTTCGTGGGTCAAGAGGCTGTGAACCATCCATCACGAAGTCACTGTCACTGAGATTCCAAGGTCGAATCTGTACCTAGGGAGTGTGCAAACCAAAGTGTCTCAGTCTCAACACAGGCAATTTATGTGGAAATCAAGTTTATAATTATTACAGAATATTTTACTTTACAAAGCTGTAATTTATATAGTTAAAAATCAATAAAACTGGAAAACCAAAAAAGATTTAAAAGCATATCCCAACATTTCATTTAATTTTTAAAAGTAATCTAACCAAGCCTGGAAAGTTCAATTTAATTGCTTATTATAAACCAAACTGCTTAACAGTAACACGACCTTAATTATCTGTAAGTTAATTAACTTTACAGTTTATTTGGGCTTCTATCCTACCCAACCCCTCAGCAGCCATATAATTTAAATTTAGCATGGTATTTGATGTTGATTAGTATACAGTGCTAAGAAACTAGGATTGTGTGTCCATGTCCAGGAAATGCAAACTACTCCTGATATTAATAAATCTATTGCACTATAAAGCATTTCAAAATAAAAATATTGATACTTACAATAAATGTTTTATGATAAAACACTTCAGTGTGTCCATTAAAACTAACCAATATTCTGGTTTCTCTTCAGGTCATATAAATCTTTTCCCTTTTTCAACACTAAGAATCAAGTACCTCTATTTAACTGTTTGCATTTATGTAACCGTTACAAATGCCCACACCAAAGGCTAAGGGGTTAACAGCAGGGTATTCCCAACAGGTATTCCCAACCAAGTCCCAAGGCCCTTAAATACCTATGGGGACCAGCAAGGGACAAAAAAGTCAAATAGAAAGAGTCTAGCCACACAGAAGACTGGGGACAACCCCAAGACACTAAGAGGAGCTCCACAAATTACTGCTTGTAATTTGGAGCCTCCATCCCAAAAGGGACCCCACCACTAGGTACTGGTCAAGGGATAAAAGATTGTGGTTTGTCAGATTTGTCAAAATAGGCCAGTTGCTATTGCTACTATTCCTAAAGACTGTGTGAGCATGTGCTCAAGTCATGTCAGACTCTGTGACCCCATGGACAGTAGCCTGCCAGGCTCCTCTGTCCATGGCATTTTCTAGGCAAGAATACTGGAGTGGGTTGCCATTTCCTCCTCCAGGGGATCTTCCCAAAAGACTAAATTTTATAATAAAAACTCTTTCAAAAAGAAACAATATATATTGTACATTTATGTATATACGTAATTTATTTTATTAATACTTGGCAAGAGTACCATAGGCAGCAAGTTATTTGTATAACATAACTTGCTGCATATGGTACTGGGTAAAATCTTGACCAAAGAGAGGAAGGAGAAAGACAGGTATATTTGTGATTCTGAGTTCTCTTATTCAGAGGAAATTCAGCTACTTTATATTTATCAAATGCATACTAGGTGACATCTTTTAATAGAAAGATTCACCAATATTTTAACCAAAAATTCAATGTCAAAATAATGTGCACAAATATACAGAATGTCAAGGTTAGGAAAACTACAACAACAAAGCTTTTTCATTTTGATTCTACTTACAAATGTTTCAATTAACAGATACATTAAGATGCCTGTGTATTTTTCAGGAAAAATGAACAGAGGCAAAAATGAGAAGCTACTTTCATACTAGACTGCACTTACTGGCTTGTCCTTGATAGTGGGACTTGATACACACAGGTAGAGTTTTCCATCTTCTTCAATACACGCATCAATGAGAGCCTGAACAGAGCTTTCATCTTGAAATAGCAGGAATGCATAGCCTAATAAAAACAATTTTGAAAGACTTTTATTTTTCCCATTTTTTTCATAATTCTTCAAGTGAAAGGAAGCATAAAAGTAAGGAAAAGGTTAGAAAAAAAATGAAACAAATAAACAAAAACCCCTAAAACTTAATCTCACCCAAAGTCTGACAATATCAACATTAAGTTCAACTTGGTAGTATCTTGAAACCTCTTTTAGAGTAAAATCAAATTTGAATCAAAAGTATATATTAAGTAGAAATTTTAAAAACACATTTGGGAAAATGTTAGTTTAGCAACAAACAGTTGTACACTGAAAGGCAAACATTTATGAAGAAAATATAAGGATAAACTACACATGTATTTGAATCTTGAGAAATTACCTTTAGGAGGGAAATAGGATTTGCTCTCTGCTTTATGAGGCCAATCCACAATCAAAGGGCCAAAGCGACGAAAACTGGCTGTGATCTCATCTAATGAACAACAAACCAAAAAAGTAGATGTAAATATTCTTATGAGCATTTTGGGAAATAGTTTAGAAAAAACAGTCTCAAATCTACTATTTACAAGAACAGTACACCAAGACCCCCTGCATCTCTTCATCTGGATTCCCCCACTGTTAACATTTGTGCGTTTGTCTTCCCCCTCTTCCCTTTTCTCCTTCTACTGATGCACGAATCTACCGAATAATCTACCATCTTGTTCTGATGTGATGCTCTAGTACCACAAAATACAACTACTGGTACCTGCTCAAAGCAAGGTCACTCCCTTATGTACCAACATACAACTCCCCTCCAATAAGGAAATCAACAGTGATACAACATTCTCCCAATTCAGACTCCATCCAAATTTTTAACGGTCACAGTAGTATTTCTCTTTTCCTTTCTGATCCAGAATCCTATCTAGAACCATGCTACATTTAGATGCCATGTTCTGAGGGTATCTATTTTTTTCAGTTTACAATAGTTCTTCATTCTTTCCTGTCTTTTCTATAATTGATAGCTTCATATTATACAGGTCATTCCTTCTGTAGGATGGCTCTCAACCTAGGTCTGTACGTGCTTCCTCATGACCTATGTATTCCAACGGGGAAAACTACCATAATGATGCATATCATCCTGTCCTTTCACAAGGTATGTTAATTTTGATCTGCCAGTCGAGTTGATAAGTGTCTGTATTTCTCCACCAAAAGGAAACCATTTCCCTTTGGATATGATCAATATTTTGTGGGGGAATACTGTGTTAACCATCAATATCCTGTTCCCTCATTAGACCTGGCATTTACTGAAGATTCCTGCCTATATCAACTACCATAATGGTAACTACCAAATGTTGGTTATCTATTTCTATCAATCCTTCTACAATTACTAGTTAGTATAATTCAATAAGGAAGAGTGTTCCCCTCTCCTCCATTTATTTAGTCATGCATTTATTTATATCAATGTAGACCTATTTTATTCAATAGACTATAACCTGATTCTGGAGAAGGAAGTGGCAACCCACTCCAGTATTCTTGCCTGAAAAAGCTCAGGGACAGAGGAGCCTGGTGGGCTGCAGTCCATGGGGTCGTGAAGAGTCAGACACGACTGAGCGACTTCACTCTCCTTTTTCACTTTCATGCATTGGAGAAGGAAATGGCAACCCACTCCAGTGTTCTTGCCTGGAGAATCCCAGGGATGGGGGAGCCTGGTAGGCTGTCGTCTATGGGGTCACAGAGTCGGCCAGGCCACGACTGAAGCAGCTCAGCAGCAGCAGCAGCAGCAGCAGCAGCAGAACTTGATTTTCTTTCATGTATTCAGTTTGTCCTCAAAACTGCCCCTGATTCGGCCAGTGGGGGTTCCTACGTACTCTGACTTACCCCCTCCCCCCATCATTCTTCAAGTGCTTCCATACTATCTGACCCAATTCTTTCTCTGCCCTAGCCCCAGAATCAGCCTTTTTCCCCCTCCGAGATATCATGGTTCCCTTCAGTGACAAAAAATACTTAGAAACTCAGATTTGGGTATTCCCTATAGTCATTGTTAGTATTTATTATTTCTAAGTCTTCTCAGAGGACAAAGCTAGGAAATACATGAACATACACAGACATATTTATAATTGTTTCTGTGTACATTTATAAAAATTAGTTCATATTGGTACTGCAAGTTCATTCCAACATCTCATGTCATCTTCTAGACTTTCCCCTTCTCCTGTTTATAAATTCCCTTCTCACTATGAGAAACCAAGCTCTCACTATCCTCAATTTTTTGCTTCCTTGCTCAACGTAGCCCATCTTTCAGCGAGCTGCCCTGGCAGCCTCCTCTGCACTCTACCTCTGCACATAGCCCATGCTGCCCTGATCTACTGGTCCCCCACACACTGGTGCCGTGGCTTCGGCACAGCCCCCTCCACATGTATGTCTATGATACACCTCCACTTGGCACCCTCTTCCTGCTCACCAACCATCCTCCTTAGACATCAACAACTCTGAGTCTTACAAGGAAGGAAAAGGAAGGGGACATGGGATGGACAAGGAAGACTTTAATCATATTTTACTACTAATGTAAATGACACCAGTCATGCTGTACTATATATTTGGACAATGAACAGACTTTCAGAAAATAAATTTCCAAGGAACTTCTAAGAAAGAGTAGGTGAGCTGTGCAGAGAAGATCTGGGAGTAGGGCAGGACAGGGGAACAGAGAAGAGAGATGAGAAACATTTTGAAATTCCAGTCTGCTAGGACTGTTCTCACCTCCTCCAAATTGTGAAGAAGTAGTCTGTATGAACTGCTACAATGCCTGTTTCTACATTCAGCCCCTGTGAGATCACTAAATAAGGGAGTGATATCAGTGTAACCTAGACATATTGGTTCACAAATGACTCTTCATAAGTAAGGTGAGCCAGCCTAGTAGGAGAACCATAATCTTCAGCAGGAAGGGAAAAAGTCTCCAGCCTGTGTGATGTGCAGGCAGGAACCCCCTCAGCTCTATTACAAGAAAATTAAAATGAGCACAGCAAGCAAGGCTCTCTAGTCAAAGAGGTGTCCCTGTAAGCTTTCCGGGCTACCTCCTGAGAATTTTCACTCCTCAGGGGCCCAGAGATCCACTTTCATCTGTGTTGTCTCCAAGCTTGCAAGCCAGAATTTCTGCTCTATTGGCTTTGTGCTTTTCAATATTATTTGAGGCAGCCTCTAGTAGGTCATATTGTGAGCTACTTGCCTAACTGTCCAAGTTTTTCAAAGTATTAATTCTCTTTTTGTTAGTGCTTCTGGTACAAAATTCATTAGGTTCTAAGTGATCTGCCTCTAGCCTCATCTGCCCCATAAACTCTGTGATTCTTAGCATACAATTCTACAGAACATAGTATTTTTCATAAATACATATTTCACATTTTAATAGAAAAGACTGTCCACCTAAACTGCTACTGACTTATCGACATATGTGTTATGAGGCTAAAAGAGGATGACTAACACAATCCCCATTAATTCTGCTCAGTTTAAACCACTTCCTGTGCCAAAGTGGTCAAATTTACCTGGGCTGCCAAGAATTTTAGGAATGATACATTTATGATCTCTTGGTAATTTTCCAAAAAGATATAGGCTATCTGGGCAAGAGGAGTTTATCCTAAGCAAGGTCAGATAAAATTCAGTCTTCTTTTTTTGTATAAAGCATATAGTTTCCTCACTGAAGTCCATCCAGGGCTCAAGAGTGTTAAGGATTTGACCTCTGAAGGGTCATAAAACCTAGAATCCATTATACTAAGGAAAGTGAGGATTCCAGCTAGAGAATGCGGAGGCAGCATCTGGGAGCTTACTGGACAACATCGCGATGAACTGTTTAACCCCAGATGAACACTCTGAACAGAAGATATGCTTTCTAAGGAGAGAATGGAGACTGAGTCAGCCTGGCCTGAAATCTCAGCACAGCTTCCTCCAGGACATTTTATCAAAGATTAAAAAAAAAAGTTCTGGTGTCTATTCCAATCTTTGGCTGTTTGGAAGACATTTTGCCTCAACCTTCCAAAAAACTGAGCATTTTAAGGAAAATGTAGTGGCACAGTAAATTAAATTTCAATCTAAATGGAACATTATTAAACCTCATTATTAGACCTTATAGGTTTTTAGAGAAAACTTTTATATCCTCTATAATGTTTCTATTTCCATTCAGGAAACCAAAACAAAATAGATAAGGGAAAAAAGGAAGCAAGGATATATGGTTGCTATATGGTCTGCTACTTTGATTTCTGTCAGGGTCACTTAGACCCACAGTTAAATGAAATACTTCTGGATAACTAGTTCTCTGTCTTTTTGCATGATTGGCTTCTTATTCAGCCATCAGAGCTCAAGTATCACATCTGCAAAGAGGATTTACTTAACTAACAAATCTCACAAGTCTCTCTTCTGAGATTTTGCATATCACATCAACCTGTTTTCTTTTCAGGACTTATTCACTAATATTTTCACACTTATCTCCCTTCGCCCACTAGAATATCAACTCTGTGTGAGCAGGGGCTTTCTTTCACAATCTTATTTACTAAATAATCCTAAGAACAGTGCACAGCATTCAGAAAGCATTTGATGAGTGAAAAAAATATTCAGAAAATGATATAACTCTTAAGATTCCTTACAACTCTAGTTATATTTTTCAAAAATTCAGACTTAATCTAAGATTTTAAACCTTTAAACAATTAACTATACGCTATATAGTCCATGGAATTCTCCAGGCCAAACTACTGGAGTAGGTAGCCTTTCCCTTCTCCAGGGGCTCTTCCCAACCCAGGGGTCGAACCCAGGTCTCCTGCATTGCAGATTCTTTACTAGCTGAGCCACAAGGAAAGGCCAAGAATACTGGAGTGCTAGCCTATCCTTTCTCCAGCAGATCTTCCTGACCCAAAAACTGAACTGGGGTCTCCTATGTTGCAGGCAGATTCTTTATCAAGTGAGCTATGAGGGAAGCAGCAGTCATAAAAGGTAGGAAACAGGAAAATGCACAACTGAAGTTAGCCAAGGCAGGACACACAGACAACAGTGCAGTTAGCAGCTGTTTGCCCAAAACAGAATCCTAGAGTTTTCCTAATGAGGTTTACACTTATTGATTTAGTCCAACCACTTGCTTCAGCTAGTTTCCAAAGTGCTACTCCCTTTCCTTTTGAGAACTAATTTTATACGCTGTATAAAGGAAGACAGGACAAGGGAATAGTACAATCACAACTGAACACCTGGAGCCAGATATTATTATTATTATACTAACAGCAACTATTAATCATGCATTACCTATTATGTGCCACAATCTGGGCACTGTGCTATGAACGGCTTTTTCTAAACATACCTTCATCGATGTCAGGAGGCAAGCCACCCACAAACACCTTGCGAGAGTATCGCTCCACTCTTTCTCCATTCTGGTGAGTGAAGCAGTGAGGTGAACCCAGACCGCTGTGAAGAGGCTGATCCCCACGGCCATCATCCAAGAATCCATCTTCCATGGGAAACAGCGAGGACTGACCTGGAAGAGAAAGCAGGAAGAAAAAAAAAAAAGCTAACAGAAAACGCTCCTTGCCATTGATTATCTTACACAAGAAACAAGGAAAACAGCAGATCCAGTAACGCTGCTGCTTTTATCTTTCTCACTGAATAATAAATCACTTAGATATGCTCTTATATTTCCATCACCTTAAGGTCCCAACTGAGTCAGAGAGAAAGTACATGGTTAAATAGAGGGCTGCTCCACCATCCCACTGGGATCCAGAAACTTGAGAAAGGTGAAATGGAAGTACAGTAGGAGAGAGCAGTCTTTTGATGTCGTTGGCAGAGACTGCACTGTCTTGGCAGGGCCCCATGGCCACTGGCAATCTAGATATATACACTAAGTATTAAATTTGACCATCAGATGCTAGATCACTTAAATTTCTTTAAAACATCATACAATATAGTCTGCCCAATTTCCTTTAAGACCACCTCAAAAATGAACAAGTTGATTTTCAAAGTAAGCACACATCTTGGTTTACCTTAACTAATGGAAGGTCATGAAAGCCCATTTATGCTGCTTCCTAACTTCACTGGCTACTCTGACAGAATTTAAGATTTTTAGGTATGCTAAAGATAAATTTTCTTTTAGTTGAGTAAACATCAGCTGGTACAGGTAGTATCTAATTCTAAAAACTAGTCATTAAATTTGCTGTTAGAAAATCCTATTATATAGAACATAAAAGCAGAAAAGATCAGAGATGCCAGTTGTGGTTAATATTCTTGCCATACTTACCTGGCAGCAAAATACAAACTTATAAATCATAAGCAAAACAAAGAGCTACAAAGAACTGTAGAACCTCTCAAAAACTGTTTTGTCACTTTTCAGGCTGCCAATTTACTTCTAGGTTCTGCATAAGGAATTTGTTAATGGATCCTGCAGAAATATATCTTAAGTGCTCTTCCTTCACTGAAACATTCCAATGTCTTTCTGTCACACTTGCCTTCCTTAACAGTATATTTATTACGAATTTACCCTATAAAATCACAGTTCAAAAGTTATATAATAAAGATAAAAAATGACTCTAAAATTGGAGGTTATTTCTGGATTTTCAAAAGTCACTTTTATTTTAAAGCTACCTTATTTAACTGACTTTCTTATAAAAAGGCAAAACTAATACAGGAGGCAAAAATAAAGTTTATTCATGTACCTCTAGGAAATGATTCTTCAAAAAATTCTCTAAAATGTCTAGAGCTTTCCCTCCCAATGTTTGAAATTTATAGGATTAGGTGTCTACTTAGTTAATCTAATTTTAAACAAAACACAGAACTATGCTTAGTAATAAATAGATAAATAAAAAAATTTTGAAAGTAGATATAAGGTATTCACGCATAATTTATACCTCCAATCACATATTTTAAGACTAGTCATACTATATTTTCCTTTTTAAATATTCTTAATTTTATTCTAAGATATTCCTTTCAGAAAGGAAAACAGAGACACAAATCTTCAGCTATAAATGAGTTTGAAATTATTTCAATTCAAATCCAAATCCTACCATTTCAACTCCCTCAAATTAGAATATTTATGATGCTAACTACAACACATAAAGTATATATCGATCACAGCTACATTTCATTGCCCCTCCCCGCTTCCCAATAAGGGTTAGAAATTGAGCAAACTTGGGTCCTCTCCAAATACAACTGATACATTCAAAAGTTAAAAATAATAATGTTACCTCTCCTCCGCCCATATGTCCTTGCTGCATGTCAAATGAGAAAACAAAAAAACAAAAAAAAAACCTTTCAAACATTGTCAAAAGAATCAACTGTGATTTCATCTACCAGCTTAAGAAACTGAAAAAACAAAAAGAAACAAAAAAACTGGCTATATTCCTTGTTTCCTGGTAAATATAAAAAAAAAAAAAAAAATGGAATTTTGATGCCAAGAGGTCAATGCATTCTTTTTATAAGTTCTTCAAGGACACTGTAAAAATCTATCGAGCCTTACTTGTATTAAGGGGAAGCTTTCTGCTGTAACTGTCACCCAAGGTCCAAACTAGTATGAAACTAAGGGAGTATGTAACATGGTCTAAATCAAGTTCCACCATATTGATCTTAATTTCTCTCAGAATTTCCTGCTAACTGGCCATTTAATCCATGACTTTTTTTTTTTACCACAACAGGATAAACAGCAATTCTGTACTATTTCTCAATTATTCCCCAATGAAGAAACTCATAACAAAGTAAATATTTAGGCAATTTACAAACTTCCTTTTAGCCAGTTTCTTGTCCCTAATTAAATCCTCCATTATGGCCCAGAAGTTGAAAAGTATTATTAAAAATTTTGGCATTTTATCATGAAGTAGATTCCAACTAAGAAAAGAAGTGTATATCTGAATACTTGGGAAATGGCAGCATAAATTTCAAATCAGGAAACTTTTGAGAAAATGTTTTCCTCAAATGAACTGGAACTTGTATGCGTAGTTACTCTAATTCTATTCAACATATACTTCCTGAATGCATGACCTTGCTAAGCACTATAATACACTCCTCTGACTGCAGGGAACTTATAGGCTATTCAGCCACATAAGCAAATAATGATAATGTGACTATTACAGCAATAAGCCTATTAAGTGTTAGGTGCAATGGGAGCAGAGAAGGAGGGGAAACTGGTTCTGATTAAAGAGTCAGAGAGGAGATCTTAAAGGTAAAATAGAGAAAGGGCACTGCAGACCTGGCAATGGCACAAACAGGGGTGCTATAATACTCAGGGAAAGATGCCCAGAACAGAAGCATATGGAACAAGCGAGGTCTTGGCTAGAGAGAAAATTTAAACAGGACGCTGGGATGGGTTTTCCAGCTAGAAACTGTAACCTTTTAAGAGATCATTATATAAACTGGTCAAGGTTTTCACTCTTAGCTCTCTAGATAAATGCTAAGTACAACTCAGTTATAACTGAGTTACAAATATAACTTAGAAGTATCATGTGCCTATTTTCCAAAATGAAATCATGTCTCATACTAAAATAATTTCTAACATTATTAGATAATATTGAATTTCACCAAAGTACTTGGGCAAATGGATTAAAACCAATAAAATCTCCCTCTGCAGTTAGGTTTTTCACTTTAGTAATTCTTAAATTGGGGTTGAGGGTGGAGGTATTTTCTTCCTTAGTGAACTTGACAGAGGTTAGGAGGAGAAAGATATCACAGAGGTAGATGTCTGTTTAAGAATATTCTATTCAAATGACTGCTTCAAAGACAATGGAGTCTAGGGAAACGAATGATTTGAAAATCTTGGTTCTGTCAATCTTAAAAAGTGGATTGATGCTGTTCGGATTTCCGAGAAAACAGTTATTTGAAAAAGAGTAGGCATTCAGAAGCTACAAAATTAACATTAAAAACTCTCATGTGCATGCTGCGTGCTAAGTTGTTTCAGCTGAATCCAACATTTTGCAACCCTGAGGACTGTAGTCCGCCAGACTCCTCTGTCCATGGGATTTTTCAGGCAGGAATACTGGAGTGGGTTGCCATTTCCTTCTCCAGGGGATCTTCCTGACCCAGGGACTGAACCCATGTCTCTTACATCTCCTGCATTGACAGGCGGGTTCCTTACCACTAGTCCCACCTGGGAAGTCCAAATAGTTTTCCCTATTTTAAAAGTAGGTTTCACTATTTTAAAAGTAAGTTTCACTATTTCAAAAGTAAGTTTCAAGAACAGTAAAGCCTATACATCAAAAGCAAAAATTGAAGACTCTCAAAGTCTTCAAATGTGTACTTTCATTCTATACCACAAAATCAAGCTGGTTAATACAAAAGAATTCGCTATTAAATTCAGAGATTAAATGCCAAAAACTATTTAGAAACATTTTCCCACATTTAGGTTATAGGCGTATAATGCTTAAAGGAACAAAAACTGCCCAATCAAATAGGCAAATCAATATAAACTAGTACCAAAAAATAAAAACAATAACATTCTGGAGCAAAGAAAATAAGAATGCTTAAATTTTTTATTCCCACTTATTATAATGATATACATTATTTTAATGTAGATTTGGATGTGTGTGTGTGTGTGTATATATATATATATATATATATACTTTGTGTACTTTCCTATATATATATATAGGAAATCATAAGCGTACACGCCAATGAACTTTCTATAACATGAACACACCTATGTAACCAGAACTCAGGTATGAAATGAACGGTAAGTGATGCCACTTCATCTATGTATGAAAGAGGTACTAAAGCATTGTTCCCTCACTAGTTTCAAATTACACTTGGTGCAAACCGTATTATGATGAAATGCTTATAATACAGATCTTCATCAGCTTCCTGAGGAAAATGTCAGACAGATTTCCAATCTCCAGATTATCAAGCGTTACACATTATTTGACATTTTACAAACACTAGAGGTAGTGGCAGTTTAAAAAATCACTTAAACGATGTTTAAAGAAATCTATATTTTGGAAAACTTCTAGCTAAGTCAGCAGAAATAAACTCTGCTTAGAATTTTCCTGTAATTACCAAATAATATACACTGTTAAGACTTCCCTGATAGTTCAGCTAGTAAAAACTCCGCCAGCAATGCCGGAGACCTGGGTTCGATCCCTGCATTTGGAAGATCCCCTGGAGAAGGGAAAGGCTACCCACCCCAGTATTCTGGTCTAAAGAATCCTATGGAAAGGGGAGCCTGGTAGGCTACAATCCACGGGGTCCCAAAGAGCTGGACATGACTGAGTGACCAAGCATAGCACAACACATACACTGTTAGTTTTTAAAAGATGTATGTTAGTATTGAATAAAAACCCTTTTTAAAAGATGTATGTCAGTATTAAATAAAAACCCTCTGGTTCCCATTAGAGTTAAGGTGAATACTATTTATATGTTTATCATTTATTTTACTTGGTTTGATCTATATAATTTGGTGTTCAGTACTAAAATTATTCAAGAATGTTCTAAATGTGCTGGAAACATTATGGCTATAAATTTTAATAATGTTTGGGTGAATACTGCTATTAGATATATTGATAAATACATTATTTCCAAAATATCTTTACAAGATTGCTTACAAATGCCCTATATTCATCAGTAAATTTCCTCTAGTAAAATGTTTCAGTAGTCTGGCATTCTAGACTTGCAAAAATGTACAGAAAGACTCTTACCAAGTATTTTTCAAAACATATTTTTATATACATATATATATTATAAAAATGAAAATATTTCTCTCTTAAAAAGTACCTTTTTCTTATCTGGTTGTAACATTTGTTAGAAAAGGAACAAATTAGACATAATACTGTTATATTCATAAAATATGTCACAAAAATAGTTATTTTAAAAATATGGTACATATTCATGTGCTGATATTAAACATCTCTAAAATGTGGCTTGCATGAGGTGCCTAAGTATATACTGTATGATTCTTATTGTGTGAACTTAACAATAAAGGAAATAGAAATAGATACATGGGAATGTACTCAAATATCTTTTCTAGAAACCACCACAAGAACTTTGATGACAGGAACTGGAATGATGAAAGAAAAACTCCACTTCTTGTTTTATCCTTTTCTGTTGTATTCAAATTTACACTATTATGTGCACTATATTATCATATTTATTGATGGATCCTTTTGAGTTTTCTTCTTGGTACTTATATTAAAAACAAGACTTAAACAGACATTTATCCAAATAAGACATACAGATGGCTAATAAACATATGAAGAGATGGTCAACATCACTACTTCAATGCAAATCAAAACCACAATGAGGTATCTACTTCACCCCAGACAGGATGGCCATAATCAAAAAATCTACAAACAACAAGTGCTGGAGAGGGTATGAAGAAAAGGGAACCCTCCTACACTGTTGGTGGAAATGTAAATTGATACAGCCACTATGGAAAACAGTATGGAAACTCCTTAAAAAACTAGGAATAAAACCACCATATCACTCAACAATACCACTTCTAGGTATATGCCCTAAAGAAATCAAAACTGAAAAAGACACATGTACCCCAATGTTCACTGCAGCACTCTTTACAATAGCCAAGACATAGAAACAACCTAGATGTCCATCAACAGATGAATGGATAAAGAAATTGTGGTACATATACACAATATAATACTGTTCAGCCATAAAAACGAATACATTTGAGTCAGTTCTCATGAAGTGGATGAACCTAGAGCCTATCATACAAAGTAGTCAGAAAGAGAAAAACAAATATTGGTATATTAATACATATACACAGAATCTACAAGGATGGTACTAATGAATCGTTCACAGAGCAGCAATGGAGACACAGACACAGTGAACAAACTTATGGACCAGGGTGGGGGAGAAGAGGGAGAGGGTGAGGTGAATAGAGAGAGTGGCGTGGATGCATGTACACTAACAGGTGTAAACACACAGCCAATGGGAATTTGCTGTGTGACTCAGGGACTCAAACAGGGGCTCTGTAGTAACCTAGAGGCATGGGAATGGGTGGAAGCTGGGAGGGAGATTCAAGAGGGAGGGCACATATGTACACCTATGGTTAATTCATATTGATACATGACAGAAACCAAACCAACACTGCAACCAAATATCAATCAAGTAAAAATAAATAAATTTAAAAAAACAAATGATATATTAAAAGCATCCTTTCCTACATCTAATTCTATAAATAGGACTTTAATAAAAAGGAAAGAATTTGAGCCAGTTGAACTGAGATGAATGAACCTAGAGCCTGTTACACAAAGTGAAGTTAAGTCAAAAAGAGAAAAACAAATACCGTATATTAATGCACATTTACAGAGTCTACAAATATGTTACTGATGCATCTATTTGCAGGGCAGGATAGAGACACAGATGTACAGAACAGACTTGCGGAAACAGCAGGGGAAGGAGAGGGCAGGATGAACGGAGAGAGTAGCACTGAAAAGGTACACATTACCATGTGTAAACCAGAGAGCTGGTGGGGAGCTGCTGTGCAGCACAGGGAGCTCAGCTCAGTGCTGTGATGACCTAGGGGGCAAGAGGGAATGCTGGGGGGAGGGAGGCTCAAGACGGAGGGGATATGTGAATACTTACGGCTGGCTGACGTTGTTGTATGGCAGAAACCAACACAACATTGTAAAGCAATTTTCCTCCAATTAAAAATAAATTTTAAAAAAGAATAGGACTTTAGGCTATAAAGAATAAAATATGACTAGCTTTTAGTGGGCAGTGAAAGACCTATGCTACTTATGCTGCCTCAGGCTGGTCTACCTCCATTTACCTCTCTCT
Source organism: Neotragus moschatus (assembly GCA_006410615.1). Lineage (NCBI taxonomy): Eukaryota > Metazoa > Chordata > Mammalia > Artiodactyla > Bovidae > Neotragus > Neotragus moschatus. Next base: position 425,726 of record SJYA01002616.1, on the reverse strand, counting down.
GCCCGCTGTGAGACGGTGGCAGTGCTACTTGGAAAAACAAGAAGAGGTGGGTCAGATTAGAAGCTGTTATGAAGTAACTTGTTTTTCCAGTAGGACCAGAAAAAAAAAAAGTATGTGGGAGAATCAGTCAAATTGGTAAACCAGTTAAAAAGACAGAAATCAAAGACTGGACGCTGAGTTAATCTGTAAACAAAAGAATAAAAGTGGTAGAACCAAAAAGCAGACAATCATCATAAAGCAAAGTATATAATCCAACAAAGATGCAAAGAATCATTTCAGATGATTTTATAAATCATTCCCTAATTTCTTAATGGGTTCACTGTCACAAAATTATTTTAGATATATGCTTTATGGGCTTCCCTGGTAGCTCAGCTGGTAAAGAATCCGCCTGCAACTCAAGAGACACCAGTTCAATTCCTGGGTCAGAAGATCCCCTGGAGAAGGGATAGGCTACCCACTCCAGCATTCTTGGGCTTCAGTAGTGGCTCAGCTAGTAACGAATCCACCTGCAATGCAGGAGACCTAGGTTACATTCCTGGGTTGGGAAGATCCCTTGGAGAAGGGAACGGTTACCCACTCCAGTATTCTGGCCTGGAGAATTCCATGGACTGTATAGTCCTTGGGGTTGCAAAGAGTCAGACACAAGTGAGCAACTTTCACTTTTACATGATTTATAGAATTTTCTATGTCACATTGGCTTGTGTTTATACTAGCTTGCTATACTAATTCAAAGACTGTTGACAAGATATAATAAAGATATGAGAGGATTATTTAAATTGCCTTACAGAAGGGCAGAGACTGAATGTAATTCAAATTCTGTATTTCCCAAACCNACAAGTGAGCAACTTTCACTTTTACATGATTTATAGAATTTTCTATGTCACATTGGCTTGTGTTTATACTAGCTTGCTATACTAATTCAAAGACTGTTGACAAGATATAATAAAGATATGAGAGGATTATTTAAATTGCCTTACAGAAGGGCAGAGACTGAATGTAATTCAAATTCTGTATTTCCCAAACCCTCAGTTTATTATTTATAAAAATGCAAAAATGAATAACAAAAGATACCACGCATATATATGATGGTCTGACAGATGCTCAGTAAATAATAATTTTCTTCCTACCTCAAAAGTAACCTCATATGTATATATTCTTAGGCTGATCTTCAACAGTTACTTTCAGATCTTCATTACTATTTCCAGGCTAACAACTGTAGACCACTTTGTAGAGTTTACAATAGGTTTTCATATTGTCTTTTTCATGAAAGGATCTTTCAACATGCTCCTTCCTGTAGCAACTATGAACCATATTACATACATTTTCACCAAGTGACTATAATCTACATTTCTCCTGGGTAAATTATGTCCTCCCTTTTCATAGATTTCTGTCCCCTACCCTCCTTAAGCAAACAATCTTCTCCCTTTAAAAGAATAATTAAGAGATATTTTTCTATGCTAACTTTTAAATGATTTCTTACTGATCTCTTCTGGGACAAACAAGTACTTTAGCTGATGCTTCTAAGTGAGAGACATCTGCAGAGGAAAGGAAATACATACATGCATCTGTTCAAAACTAGTATTTTTTGCTGCTCTGTAACTTTCCCTGCCAGAAGCTTCATTTTTGAAGCAGCTAATCTTAAATACTAAAGCTTGTAAGTGGGAGGTTGAAGAAAAAAAGTGCCACACACAAGCACTTTCATACAGAGGTGGTGGTAGTGGTTGAGTGTTAGTTTTCTTGGATAAAATAAAGTTTCAAGTTGGGTAAAAAGAAAATTAATCATTCAATCTGTTATCTAGCTCAGAGCTAAACCAAAACGCACCACAGAAATATGAGATGAATTGGCCTATGCTTAGCACTGCTTTCTGACTTAGCTGAGAAACTGTTTCAGGGTTGCTTTTAATAACTATAAAATGGATATTCTAACTATATTCCTACTACATAAGATTAAATAGGAAATGGTTATCTGTTACGGGATGAATAGCGTTCCCTCCTCAAAATCTATATGCTAAAGTCCTGACCCTCAGAGCCTCAGAATGTGACTATTTGAAACAGGGGCTTTAAATAGGTGGTTAAAGTTAAAAGAGGTCTCCGGGCTGGCCCTGATCCAGTGTGACTGGTGTCCTTATCAGAGATTAGGGCACAGACTTTCACAAAGGGAAACCGCGTAAAGAAAGCTCATTGCAAGCCAAGAAGGGGGCTGCAGAAGAAACCAACCGTGCTCACCCTTTGATGGCAGACTGCGAGCTTCCAAGACGAGAAACGAATTTCAGTTTAAGCCATCCAGTGAGTGGCACCTGTTATGGCAGTCCTAGAGAACTAATTACAATATCCAAAACGTAGCCAGAAAGTTGCTTTGTTTTTTTAGTACATTTAAAATCCAAGAATCTCCCCCTAAGGATTCCCCTCAAAAAATCTCTACAACTAGTAATACAACAATAATAATTCCCTAGAATACACAATTAATATTTGTTGAATTATACTGGCAATGTCTTTTAAAAGTCATGAGTGGTAATATGAAGATAATTGTGTAGTCTGAAAACTGATGATTGAGTATAGCCACGGGGAAAAAAGAAAGCAATCTGATCCGCTGGGTAAGCGAGCCCTTTTTTATCTTTGTACATGTAAATGCTGATATTATTCCAATATAACTGCTGAAGCTAGTAGACTGAGTATTTTGAATCTTTTCCTTTTTCTTTATTTAGAATTTAAACCGCACTTCTTCCCCCAAACCTCTGATTGCTTGAAAATTTCAAAACAAGTTATACAATAAAAGTCACATTGAAATTCAAAAGTACATTTAAGGAAACAATTCTTTCATATTTTTATTCAAATAAAGCAAGAAATGGTTCTCAATTCAATAGAGGCTTGGAAGAAAAAGCTCTGAAAGTTATTAATTGAAGCAAAGTAAAGTAGCTAAATAATCACCTTTCTAAAGGTTTTTAAAAGCCTGAATAGACTACTTGTGATGGACAGAAAAGAACAGCTCCTGCTGGTTCATTTAAGTCTCAAGGTTGAATAATGAATACAAAACAACACAACACATTAGGCTTATTTCCAGCTTTAAGAAAAGGGTGAATGGATGTAAGATGTAAAGAGACTGCATTTAAAAGTAAATAAATTTTCACGCTATCTATCTTAATAAGAGACAAAGAAAGCATGTTCAATATTAGATAATTTTTTCAACTTATCATAACCTCTTGGTTTGTGTTTCTTTTTCCCCTTACAAATCTTAAGCACTAATATTCCCAAAATGACGTTATAATTTAGTTTGACTATATGCCAGGTGCTATTCTAAATGATTTTATATGTACTTAATCTCCACCACAATGCTACAAGATGGGTATCATTTGTGACTTTTGAGTTTATCTTCATTAAACACAAGTAATGCATTAAACTAGCTCTGCAACACAGGAGCCCCCAAAACCTAAGCTATAGTGAGAACAAAGTGCTACTACGAATTATCATATGACTGCGACCAATTTATCTATAGCAGCAATCCACCATGGAAGATGTTTCAAAAATTTGACTGAAGAGAATGGGCAATTTATTATTGTTGTTTAGTTGCCCAGTCATATCCAACTCTTCTGCAACCCTGCCAGGTTCCTCTGACCATGGGACTTCCCAAGCAAGAATACTGGAGTGGGTTGCCACTTCCTTCTCCAGGGGATCTTCCCGACCCAGGGATCAAACTCGAGTTTCCTGCACGCCTAAATCAAGGTCACTAAAGAACTGTCTTAATATCCCTCCACCTCCACCTCCACCTTGCGTTAATTTCAAGATTTTTAAGCAACCTTCTATAATTTGGACTCTGCTGTCAGAGAGGGAATGGGTCTATCAGTAAACTCCAGTATCTAGAGATACTGGAAGCATCGCCTCATTGTGAATGTATAAATTGGCATCCAGTACAAGTCAGCTTGTTACTAAAAACTAAAACTTGTTCATATTGACAACATCAAGTTCTGGAACCCTGCAAAGCTGAATACTGGATCTGAGACCATGGCAGCCATAACCCCATACTCTGGGTCTTGCCTGAGGAGGCAGCAAGTTTCCCCTCTTTGACATCTCTTTGTTCTTTATCTTCCTATCTTTCAGTTTGAGATAGTGTTAACCTCAGTCAGTTTACTTCTAGAATAAAATTTCCATGTATACAACAGTAAAAAACAAAACAAACAAAAAAAAACACCTAGTCTACTTCTAGAGGGTGTGGGCAGTAAAACTTCAAAATATAGATATTTAGGGGGGGGAAGTTACCTTTATTTTTCCTTTGCCAAGTGAGGGTCATTAAAAAATAATCTAATCTTGAAAGAAAGGATATTAAGGGGGGTGGGAGGTATAAAAGGAAAAAAATCTTATAGTAGACTCTAAAAAATTAAGTGAATTTGGCTTTAAGGAAAACCCACCAGAGAATGTTTCTTTTTCTCAACTCAACAAAGATACCCCATGGGCAACTGACCTATTAATAATTTAGCAGTAATGAAACAATTGGGAGAATGAAGAGTTGATCCCTTTGCCTAAGACAGAACAACAGTACAACAGTATCTCAGATCCTGGTTGCCTGCAATTTCTAGCACCTGACTCTGGAACTCATTCCACAGGAAAAGATGAAACCACACTACAGTGGCAACCCTTAGATTACTCCCCCTTATCCTGAAGCCACTGTCACCAGTTTCAGATTTCAGTCTATACACATTTATGCTAAAATACTGTGTTTTGGCATTATTTCTGGCACTGTAGCATGTAAAGATCAAAGACTGATGAACAAGGGAGGCTTTTACAAGCCACATGGTCTCCAGAGGATCTAATGCATGCAGCAACTCTCATACATCAAATCTCCTTCTAACTTTTCTTGGCTCTATAATCCTATAGCCTACAGAACACTGATTTTTAAACACTACAGAAAAAGAAATCCAGTTTAAAAAGTTAAGTTTCAACTCCTCATTCATACTAGACCATGGAAAAGGAGGAGGATTTTTTTTGGTTTTGCTTTGTTTAGGGAATGTGGAGAATACGGTTATTTGGTCAAGAATATTTCATAGAAGTGGTGGGACTTAAAATGAGTTTTAGCAACTCATTTAGCGACTCATTCATAGTGGATGGCACTATGGATATACAAATTTGAAATCCATATACAATAAGAAAAGAGTGAAAAAGAAGTAAACAAGACTTCTGTATCCCACCCAATTAGTTTAAACTATTGTCTTATAAAAAACTTTAAAAAAATTCTTTAATTCCTTCTGTGAGTAGATGGTCCCTCCTTCCCTAATAAATATAGTCTGCTTCAGAATACACATATAAAAAGAGAACAACAGCTCAGTGGTAATATTTAGAATAGGCAAGGAGCACTTACTGAAGGCACTGCAAAGGCTAATATCATTTTTCTTGCTGTCATTAGATAGCAAATAGTGAATGACCTTGTCCTTTGCAAAGTCAAGCCCTGTGGTCTAAGGCTGTTTTTTCTGATTTTAGATCTCTGATTACCTTCCCTTTCCTTTTCCAACTACACAGAAACGGTTTTCGTGTTGACATTTCAAAGGTCATGCTACAGAAGCAAACACTGAATTAAGCCATTCTTTATGTGTCATTACTAGATCCTCATTTATTTTCATTGTCACCAGTTTTAAGATGGCAAATTAGTTGGCTCTCATGGTTTAAAAAAAGTTTCTCCTCTAATTTGGAGGAATAGTGATTATTCATAAAATATCTGACAGATTAATAGCAACTTGCAGTTATCACTGCAGAGCAAACTAATGTCATTTCTCCACCTGCTGAAGCATAGCTACTACATTTTCTAACCAGCACTAACTTGTTTCAGTTCTCTGAATTTCACTAGGGTGAATCAATTATTATCACTTACCATTAATAAGCAGAGAGCTATCGGATCCTGGATATGAATAGTTTAGACGACCTAAGGGTAGAAGAAGGCCGTTACTATATTTTTTTCATAGATGGTTTAAATGTATTCAACAACAAAGCTAAATTAATTGCTTCATAGGTATTTTAAAACCCATATTATGGGAATAAAACTCAGCTGTGCTAATAAACACAAAAAGTTAGAGGACATATCAAACAGCATGTTCACAAACATTCAAAGAGGGAAAGCCTGAAAGTGGGAAAATAAAATATCCCTTATATTTCACTATTCAGTTCTTCTAATTTCCAAATCCCCATCCAAAGTAATCTTTACACCATTATGTTCTCATATCAACTCCTAATAACAATCATCATGTTTTTCCCCATCAGTGTTCAAGTTCTCTTTCGTGTGTAGTTCTTTACTGCTATTTAAAAGGATGTAGCTAGCAATAGTATTTTTTATATGAATCATAACAAAGGTGCCAGTTTTATGCCTACATGTACAGACATGCCAGTAGGTTTCAATTCATATCATATCTGGGAGAATAAGTACAGAAAGTAAAGGAACACATTTCACTGTACTTACACATAAAGAAAATAGCAAAGCACACAGCAAAATGCACAGAGGCAGAAAAGCATTCAGTAAACACTGGGTTAATCTTCTCTGAATTTTGAACCTAAAACAGGCACGCAAGATACCCACGAGAAAAGGGCTTATGAAAGTCTAAAGTTTTTGGAGGATGCACCATCTTCCACAATAAAGGGGGGAATGCGCTTCTACTCTGGAACAGTTTCTACATGTAAGTTGAGGTATCCGGACTGCACATACTTAAGCCTACATCTATGCTATAAATTATAAAACTCATTATTACGATATTTTTATGTCTGCATATTCCACATGCCCTTCGTAAGAATGGTAAAGAACCCTCAAGTCTTGTTCATCTAAGCAATGGAAAGGGGAACTTAACAGTTAAGTACCTACCAGAGTTTAGCACTCTATGCATCAAGAGTAGTGTGCGAATATAAAATTGACTCAGAATTACGAACACTCCAATTAGGAAACAGCAGTTTAAACTCTGACCCCACAGAACCATAACAGACTCTCCAAGACAATAAAAACAGTGGGTAAGCAGAGCTTCTCCTATGACTGGAGCAAGTCTTTCAGGATGCCGGGAAGACTCCAGACCCCACCTAGTTCCGATGAACACTACGGGAGCCAAGGCTAGTACGTGGTCCTATCCACCACCAGCCACACATTTAAAATTATTTAGAAAGGAACTTTAGACCACAGCTATCCTTCAATCTCTCAGAATTCTCTTTCAAATAGTCTCCACAGAAATAAACTCATGTCATGAAAAGAGAAAAGTGTTCTCTGTTGCTAATAGCTTTAATTAATCCACATGTGAAACTTGGGAGTTTAATANTTTAAAATTATTTAGAAAGGAACTTTAGACCACAGCTATCCTTCAATCTCTCAGAATTCTCTTTCAAATAGTCTCCACAGAAATAAACTCATGTCATGAAAAGAGAAAAGTGTTCTCTGTTGCTAATAGCTTTAATTAATCCACATGTGAAACTTGGGAGTTTAATATGAAACAAAATCTGAAAATTTTTCTACAATTTAAAACCACATAAAAGGATTTTTTAAATTGTAAATTGCGTCACTTAAAATTTCAGTGTGTTCCTGTTTAGGGAGGAAAGGTAGGGATGGAGACCGGCAAGGAGGAGGTGAAAATTAACTTTGATATTTCAATTTCTTCCTAAAAACTGGCTTTGTTACTTAATGTTTATATATACAACCAAGTAGCTAAATCCAGTGAATTCCAGCTTAACTGCTTTAACTGCAAGCCCAGATCACATGACCTGTCACAAGAATATCTTTTAAAAATCATAGACTTGAGATACTAGAACAAGAACATGACCTTAATTGTTAAAAACTTGGGAGGGAGGGAGGGAGTGGTATTTCTAAATCACTTAACTCAGAGTAGCAGCTGATCTTCTGTGATGGAACACTTGGATTACTTTTGTAGCTGTAAAACCCTCTAGTCAGTGAACTAATAGTTATCACTCATACCATTTTTAGCATAAAACACTTGTTTAAAAGATGATATAAATCAACACAGGAACAAAAATATTTAATGATATTAACTGAAATTAAATGTCTGCTATTTCGAAGAAGATACTCTTAATTTTTTTAAAAGGTAACATTAATGAAACCAAGGCTGTTCTATATGAACTATCATGCTTCTTATTTGATACTAAAGAAGGATAATTAACAATGAGAATCCAAAGATAAATTCCCAAACTAGCTGGCCCAATTTAACTAGTCAAGTTCCACCTTATCAGAAACTGACTTTTGGGGTACCTTTCAAGGAGAAAGAGATAAGAATAGTTCAACAAAACAGGCACAAAAATACCCCCTCACTCAGTTCTCTCAGTCTGCCTCAACACACACCTCCTAAAATGCCACCCTGCACTCACAAAGTAGGTATCCTTTGAGACTTTTTCTGTTCCTCAGACTTCTAAATACTGTAACTCTATCCTTTAGCTAAGACAATAGGGCACTGGCAAAATTTACAGTTTAACTCTGAAAGTGATACTTGTTTTTATTTTTTGACCTGTTCTTATGATGAGTCCTATTGGGCTGAAATCCGTTATGCCCTCTGTATAGTAAATATACCTTTTAAATATTCTGTTAAACAAATAGCAATGCTTTCTATTTCAATTTTAAAATATTAGCAGTGACATGATTGGAGAAGGAAATGGCAACCCACTCCAGTGTTCTTGCCTGGAGAATCCCAGGTACAGCGGAGCCTGGNTATGCCCTCTGTATAGTAAATATACCTTTTAAATATTCTGTTAAACAAATAGCAATGCTTTCTATTTCAATTTTAAAATATTAGCAGTGACATGATTGGAGAAGGAAATGGCAACCCACTCCAGTGTTCTTGCCTGGAGAATCCCAGGTACAGCGGAGCCTGGTGGGCTGCTGTCTCTGGGGTCGCACGCTGCTGTCTCTGGGGTCGCACAGAGTCGGACACGACTGAAGCGACTTAGCAGTAGCAACAGCAGCAGCAGTGACATGAGAAAACTTTTGGAAAAAACCTTCATAATGCTTCCCTACCCTACCTGCCCTATCCTATAAATTCTTTCTATAATTAAAATATTTAGAGTCATCTATTCATGACATCTATTATGAAGAACTCAGACCCCTTCCTTTCTGGAAGTCCTCTGAAAGCTCCCATTATAAGTTCCATGTTACTCTAAAGTCTTCTACAAGCCTTTCACATTCTCCTTGTGCCCCTTTCATTTCTGCTCTACAGATGTCAATTTGCACCAGCAGTTTTGCATTTTCTAGTCCATGGCTAGATTACTGGCAATCCCCTCCCTCCCTCCAAGACCTCTTTGTTTCCAATGGAGAATATTTTCAAATCTTTTTTGTTTGTTTACTTGTCTTTTTTTCAATTATTTTTCCCTAGGGCACCTTTCCCAAAAAAGAACCCCCTCCCTTTTAGATTAACTCACCAAATTTTATTTCTATCTATATTGCAATAGACAACCATCTTAGGTAATCATCTCAGCTACTCGCTATCTTATCTCTTTTAAGAAACAGACCCCCTCTTAAAGAACTAGAGCTTTGTTGTTGTTGTTGTTGTTGCTGTCATTGAACCTAGGTATCTTGAGTTTCCTGTTTGGGCACCAAGTAAGTATTCAATGAGTTTACCCCACTGAACTTAAAACACCATCATTTCACAAATGAATACACTGAAGTAAAATGAAAAAATCACTGAGATATCTAAATATGAATATAACTCNCTGTCATTGAACCTAGGTATCTTGAGTTTCCTGTTTGGGCACCAAGTAAGTATTCAATGAGTTTACCCCACTGAACTTAAAACACCATCATTTCACAAATGAATACACTGAAGTAAAATGAAAAAATCACTGAGATATCTAAATATGAATATAACTCAGTGTTTGTGAGTTTTGTTTTCTGGTTTTTTGATAACTCATTTATCTATAAACATAACCCAGGCTTTGGTACATTTAGAACTTAATTCCTCAAGGGAGAAGGAAAGCATTAGGATTTCTGGCAAGTGAATCTATTTCGTGGATAAAATTCAGTCTTTGGAGGGTCTTAGTATTGATTATGTTATAAACACAAAGAAATATTGCCAGATCAGCAGTCCTAACCTTAAGGGATGCTATGACAGGAAAAGTAGTTGTCCCAGGAGGCCCGCTGTGGCATTTGGAGCCAGAAGCCTGGCATGCATCATGCAGAAGGCATAGACTATATTTGGTGACATGACTCAACCTAGCCAAATATAGGCAACTGATACAGTGTGACTCTGGGGAACTACACTACCAAATTCTACAGCCTAGGAAAGATTCAGATTCCAAGTAGGCATTTGCAAGTTGGAAAGAACCAATATTTACCAACTAGAATGACTAAGAATTACTGGGGGAAGGAGGTGTGCAAAAGAACAGTATGTACTTTCATAACTATCATATTAAGGCACTAACTAAAGTAACCGAGTTAATAAGATGAAAGGTGGAAAAAAAAACTAGAAGGAAATACTCTAATAAATTAGTATCTCTTACTTTCAAAATTAGGTAAAATAAGTTATTTTCTAAAAACTAACCCAGATAGTATTGCTACTGATGCTTCAGCAGGAAATGACATAATAAATGCTGCCATTTCAAACACACAGGCAATAAAAAATATCAAATGTTCTCTAGTGCTATTAGATTTCATGCTATGGCCTTCTCTTTCTCAGTCATGCGAGCACTGCTGGGGGCATAGTTGGGCAAGGAATGATAACGGGGGACAGCTCGGCAAGGCTGTGTAAAATACAGCCATGCTGACCAAAAGAGTGGCAGCAGCCTGGAATGCTGAGTTAATTTTGTTAGATACTAACAAAAAGGGAGAGGGTTTCAGTGGACAGGCTTCCCTGATGGCTCAGACGGTTAAAGTGTCTGCTTGCAATGTGGGAGACCTGGGTTCAATCCCTGGTTTGGGAAGATCCCCTGGAGAAGGAAATGGCAATCTACTCCAGAACTCTTGCCTAGAAAATCCCAGGAATGCAGGAGCTTGGTAGGCTACAGTCCATGGGGTTGCAAAGAGTCAGACATGACTTAGTGACTCCAAGTTTCTTTCTTTTCATTGAACATCATTAAAAATTTTTCACAGGGAAAGGATAAGCATGGACTTAGGTCCAGTTCTAAGATAGATAAAAAGGTTTATGAACACAGCACAACACTCACACAAATATATTCATACATATACATACACATTATTTGTTGTTGTTTAACTAGAGATGTTCCTCCTGGTTTCGCTCTTACTGCCATAAATAAGTGTTTAAAAGAGGTGCTGTTCCAGCCTTTCTACATTTGCTGTTTCTACCAATATTGTCAGATTTGCAGCAAGATGGCACTGTGGGGACCTGCACGATGTAAGCAAGGTCCAAGAAATGATAAATTCAGTTACTGAATACTAACTTTATACTTAAACAAATGCACAATACATATAAATATGAACTAGTAAAAATGTACTCATTATGTTCTATATAAAATCATTTTGTGTTTTATTGTTGACATGTGGGAATCTTAATTCCCTGACCAGGGATTGGACCCACTGTGACCCCGGTATTTGAAATTCAGAGTTTTAACCGTTAGATCCCCAGGCAAGTCCCCAGAAATAATCATTTTTAATAATTTCTTCCACTGACCTAAAAGTAACTCCACAAAGCATAATCAGTAACCTTATTCTACCCCATGACTTATCTGTGATACAATCAACTTCCAGTAAAGATGTTTCCATGCAAAATTATGAAGGAGACACCAGCTGGGACTGACATCAACTGGATGGAGAGTCTTGCCCCCCTTCCCAAAAAACCATTTAAATTACACACACACATACACATACACACAGAATTTAGACTACACAAAACCCCTTTCCAGGATAGATTTAACTTTCAGTTTAAAGGCTGTAGCTTATAAAAAATACTTGAATTCTCTTAACTCACTGCCATTTCCCTTCTAGATACTCTAGATATTCATAACCACCGGCCCATTAACTTTCTCATCTGGGTCCCTTCCTCTGTCTGGAATGCCTTCCTTTCTCTCTGTTTCCAGTGTTTCACCACTCAAGCCCCCTCCCTTTTATCCAGGTGGCTTCCTTCTTAGGCCTCACATCCTATGGAAAGTACCTGCCCAAAACCACATGCTCCTTGATTCAGAAAGCCCTACTGGCTCCATACAACACTCTTTACACTTACGATATACTGTATTCAAATCACCTATTTCTAAACTCTCTTCCTCTAGGACAACAAAATCTTTTAGGACAGGTTTTGGGTCTCACATCCCAGAGTTCAGAGCAGAGAAAGGCACTCAATAAATAGCTGTTGAATAAATAAAACAAAGCTAGCAGCCAGTGGTCTCTCTGGCATGAAACACACTGTGCAAAGTGTAGAGTTGGACCAATCTCATCTAGTGAGGTAGGTTCAAGTTACTTAGTTTCTCTGAAGTAAAAACAGAGCTATTTCCATGTACATATGAGAAATTCATAAGATAATTTTTGCAGAATGCCCAGAAAAGTCCCCCTGGATAGAATATGTGTTCAATTAATAATAATTCCTTTCCCTTCAGTAAATTAAAAGCCAGAGACAACTAACAGTTTCCCACTTGTGAGAGAAAGAAAGAGGAAGGATTCCTCCTTGCCAAGTAAGACCCAAACTGGACCCCTGAAGAAGGGAGTGGCCATCTGGGGGATTTTTCAGCTTCAGAGAAATGAGTTTGCTAATGTTCCAAGTTACAAACAGGGATATAATTCTTCTTTCAGGAGATGAGAGAAAAAAAAGCTAACTCTTTTCTTTTATGAAAGCCAAACTGGCAAAGTAGCATCAGTATTTTAGGAAATGAAAACTTTGGAAATTCAACTTAAAAATATTCTTTTCAATAAAAGCCAAAGAGGAGCTTCTTTTTGGGCCAATAGCTCAGATTTAATTTTTCAATTGTGATATGGTAGCTGAAAATCAGAGTATAGTGTGGCAAAAAAAAAAAAAAGACAGAGAGAGAAAATAACATTTTAAGATAAGTAAAGTCAATGGGCTATGTTTCTACAGATTGAGGAAGGTTTCATAAGGATTGCTTTAACTATAAATGAAGGCAGGTACAAAGGTAGAAGATCTAAAAGCATCTAAGAATTTCAGGCAGATGGGAATGTCTAGAGAGACACCAGCAAAGAGCTGACCCAATTAAGGAATTCAAAAGATTTCCTACTGCCAGTAAACCTAACAACAAACCAGCAAGCAGGAAGGCTATTTTTATCCTTGCCAGAGGCCTTCTGACTCTGGATGCTACATTTAGAGGACAGAGCAACAAGATAACTTGCCTTAAGAGGATGTTATGATACCAGCAATTAATGGCAACTTTTCAAGCTTTAAAATACTAGGCATAGTTTTTATTCAAAGTAAACGAGCCAAAGCCAGTTAAAAAAAGAAAAGATAATATAATGGAAGGAAAAGTGGAAAAACAGACCAATGGGTAGTAAAAAAGTTTTAAGCAATCTACAAACAAAGCCAAGGCAGTTAAAATTAAAGTAATTAATTAAAATTCTCCTATCTTTTAAAAATGTTGATTAAAACAAGCATGTGCTATAAGAGACCTATTTTAAAAGAACCAGTGGATAAAAATAAAAAATTGTAGAACTGACCTGTAGGTAAAGATTTTGAGAAGTGGCTCTCTGCACTAACATGAAAATAAAAGACAAATTTATGGAGTTCCTAGGAACTATAAAATAAGTTGCTTGCAAATGATTGAGAACTTTAGAGACAAGCCACTCTTAACATTGGTTGCATGCGTGCCAAGTCGCTTCGGTTGTGTCCGACTCTGTGACACTATGGACTGTAGCGGGCGGGTTCCTCTGTCCGTGGGATTCTCCAGAAAAGAATACTGGAGTGGCTTTCCATGCCCTCCTCCAGGGGATCTTCCCGATCCAGGAATCAAACCCAAGTCTCTTATGTCTTCTGCAGTTGCAGGTGGGTTCTTTATTACTAGTGCCACCTCACTGGTTACTGAAGTCCAAACCCCAAAAGCAATCAGCAAAGTCAGTAATTGGCATTGTGCATACACACCTATCAGCAACACTAATCACTTACTTAATATAAATTCTGATGACTTGATTGAACCTTAACATTCACTTGAATTTCATATCTAATTTCATTTGTCATTTCTCAAAAGGCCCCGTTCTTATTTTCCTTTATTAATACTAAAGGCACTTAGTCTTCCTCTTATTCATTAGTCTTCAAAACTAAACGATAAACAGGCTGTTCGAAGATGTCTGCAAATTATCTGGAGGATAAGCTGCATGAGGTCAAGAGTCTTATTTTTTATTTCCTTATATACCCCAACAGGCTAAAATAGTGCTTGGCACTATCTGCTTGATAACATATTTGTTTTTTGAACAGCCCCCCATAACTTCAGACGTTACATATATATTCAAAGTGGTTCTCAAAGCAGAATGAGGGTGGGGTGAGGAGGGAAAGCAGTCTATCTGAATCACTTCTGGAATACACAGTCATTAAGTCTCACAACAGACTTGGTGAATCAGAATGAGGAAAAAGAAAAACCCAGCTTGGAAAAGTTCGCTCAATGATTCCAGACCTTCACCCTCTGAAAGGTACCCTCCAATAAGAAATCAGCAGGTGTGTGAAATCTGAATCTTTTACAGAAGATTATGATAAAACACAGATTTTAAACTCTCCCCAGTTCCTACATTAAGGCACCTGAATGCCTAATGTGTGCTAAAATGAACATTTTTTAATGTTTGTCTCCTTATAAATGCTGCACATAAATATCTATTGTGTGGCTACCGGACCATCAGCCAGAGGCTCTGTGTCCCATCCTGATTTTCCAGGCACCAGTTAGTCAATTGACTTCCAAAGCTATTGTATCTCTCGGAACTATAGTCTCTTCAACCATAAACTGGAGACCATAAAACTCACATGGAAGGTTATGGTAAGGATTTAAATTAGAGATAATTTTCAGAAAGGGCAAAGCATAAAAGTCAGAGAAATGGTATCAGAAGTAATTGCCCTTTCACTTGAAACTTGTTGTTATCACTGCTTCCTATACAGAATGTCCAGGTCCACGTCAAAAAAGAAATATACAGACCAGCATCAAATGTGCACGGTGGCCTACTACTACCCAATACATGGAATATGCTCAAATGTATGTGGAGCTGGAATTTAAGCTGAAGCTAAATGTAAAGTACTGTGTGGCTTGAAGAAGGCCATCTCCCCCTCCTAACAAGGGCTGCCGTGTTACCCCACACCAGGGTGCACCCCTATTGTCACAGGGCTCCCTGTGCCCCTGGCACTGTGCCAGTTGTAATCTGAACAGTCCACACCCTTAGCTATGCTTCAAAAAGCAAAAAGATGGCTACAGATGCCCCCAGAGACAATATTCCAAAATGCTATTAATACTTGGTGAACATGATAAGCTAGGATAAGGTAAGTGACTCCTTACTCCCTCTTTGTCCTCATCCTCACCACTTTTCTCTATGGAATTCCTTTTTTAGTTATGTTCTTTTTGGTAATGGGGAACATTTTAATGGCAGGAGTTTAAAACCAAACAATTAGAGTTCTCCACAGCAGTGTTTCATAACATTTCATAATTATTAAGACCTATACTAATCAAAATATTTCACAGAGGCTCCCCACCATAACTGAAGCCCTCAAGCCCCACTCCAATGGATATTACAAGTAAAACAACCACAAGAAAAGCCTTTAATAATAAAAGGCTACTATGAATTCAGCAATACCTTTAAATGTATTTTCATTGCATTACATCAGCATCTGCATGCTTTAAAAGATAATCATGCAACACACACATGACAAATCTATCATCTAACTGGAATGTTCGGTTCTAATAGGTTCCTGCTGCTGCTGCTGCTAAGTCGCTTCAGTCATGTCTGACTCTGTGCAACCTCATAGACAGCAGCCCACCGGACTCCCCCATCCCTGGGATTCTCCAGGCAAGGACACTGAAGCAGGTTGCCATTTCCTTCTCCAATGCTGGATCCCATCAAATAATTACCATGTCTGAAGAGGCCCCTGATCCACAAATTAAGAACAGAAACATTACATAAAGCCAAGTTTAAACAACTCCTTCCTAGACATAGCATTTTTAGGCCTATCTCAAAAAGAAAAAATGCACTCTAGAAACAAAGCCTCAACTCAACTGAGTAGATCTGACTGATTTCTGGTTATATCCTTTCTTACAAGCTGCTGCTGCTGCTAAGTCGCTTCAGTCGGGTCCGACTCTGTGCAACCCCATAGACGGCAGCCCACCAGGCTCCGCCGTCCCTGGGATTCTCCAGGCAAGAACACTGGAGTGGGTTGCCATTTCCTTCTCCAATGCATGAAAGTGAAAAGTGAAAGTGAAGTCGCTCAGTCGTGTCCTACTCCTAGCGACCCCATGGACTGCAGCCTACCAGGCTCCTCTGCCCATAGGATTTTCCAGGCAAGAGTACTGGAGTGGGCTGCCATTGCCTTCTTACAAGCTACTCAATATTAAATGCTCACATGAAACTCATATGCTATTTTCAGTCATTAAACCTTCAACCTTGACATATAGGAATACCATGCCAGAGACTGTGTGGAATTGCTGATAGTAACTTAAAGTTCACTTCCTCTTTCTTGCACTTCCTCTTTTAGATGAAGACACCAAGATCTAGAGGGAAGTGACCTACTTAAGCCACGTAACTGCTAATGGCAAAACCAGGTCTTAATACACTCCTCAATGCTTCTCTTTATTTATTACATTTTGGGAAAGTCTATTATAAGCTAACAACTTCTGATCTTTTACAATAAAGACATCAAGTGGCCAATTTAAGTATCTCCATTTAATTAACCATGACAGACATTTATTATTTAGAATATTATAGCCAGTACAAGCTAAGACTTTTTTTTTTAGATTCTTTATACAAATTAAGAGTAATTAATCACGGCTGCTCTTCAGAAGATCTGCACATCAGTGCTGGTTCTCAAAAACTGAAAAAGTTTCCCCTAATTGGTTGATTGATTTCTCCTCTTTCCCAAAGTACAGCAACTGGCATCAGCTCAACTGGCTACCAAAGAGATTATGGAACTACTTTTCATTCAGAGTTTCACTAATGTTCTTAATTTAATGGTTACCAGGTAATACGCAGAATAAAAAAGAGCCCTGCTTTTAGAACGGAGTGCATTGATGTGGGACTGAGTTCAGACGAAGCCTGTCAGACAAATCAGACAAAATAATGAAGCCCAGAGGTAGCCAGGCCATCTCCTTACCTGACTTGAAAAGTAGTAACTAGTTTTAAAGTGAAAGAGAAGAGTGAAAAAGTTGGCTTAAAACTCAACATTCAGAAAACTAAGATCATAGCATCTGGTCCCATCACTTCATGGCAAATAGATGGGGAAACAATGACAGACTTTATTTTGTGTGGCTCCAAAATCACTGCAGGCAGTGACAGCAGCCATGAAATTAAAAGATGCTTGCTCCTTGGAAGAAAAGCTATGACCAACCTAGTCAGCAAATTAAAAAGCAGAGACATTACTTTGCCAACAAAGATCTGTCTCAAGGCTATGGTTTTTCCAATAGACATGTATGAATGTGAGAGTTGGATCACAAAGAAAGCTGAGCACCAAAGAATTGATGTTTTTGAACTGTGGTGTTGGAGAAGACTCTTGAGAGTCACTTGGACTGCAAGGAGATCCAACTAGTCCATCCCAAAGAGATCAGTCCTGAATATTCATTGGAAGGACTGATGCTGAAGCTGAAACTCCAATATTTTGGCCACCTGATGCAAAGAAATGACTCATTTGAAAAGACCCTGATGCTGGGAAAGGTTGAAAGCAGGAAGAGAAGGGGACAACAGAGGATGAGATGGTTGGATGGCATCACCGATCCAATGGACATGAGTTTGAGTAAACTCTGGGAATCAGTGATGGACAGGGAGGCCTGGCGTGCTGCAGTCAATGGAGTTGCAGAGCCGGACACTACTGAGCGACAGAACTGAACTGAATGATTTTAAAACTAGTCAAAAGTTATTCCTTTTGCAAATTTTTACTGCAGAACAAGTTCATCAACACTTTTGTCTTTTCCCTCTTTTAAATTTGGTAGTGAGGAGAGTGGCAACATGAGGGGAAACAATAAAGAGTAGCAAATAAAGAAACTCACACATCAGGTATACACAACTGATAAATGAATCAACTGCCTACAATATTTAGGTTGAGATTCCATACGTGTCAGGAAGAAATAATTTGTGGCACAGTTGTGCAACTCTTCTGCTTCCTGTTGTTAAGTTGAATGCAAAGAGAATCTTGGATATTTCTGTGAGAGCTATGACTCAAGTGGCATGGCTTCCCCTCCCTCAATGTCAGCAAATAACATATTCTAGGATTATATAACAGGATTAAGGAAAGTCTTAAACCTTCACAGACAACTCACCATTGTATTACTCCATAACCAAAGAGGCTTTCATTATGCAGATTAATAGCACATAGGGCCAATCTAGTAGCTATCAGGAAATGAAACAGCAAGTCACCTCTCTACAGAATTTTACCATATAGAAGGAAAAAACAGAAAAATAATAAGGCGATACTATCAAAAGGTACAATATACTATTGTTAATTTAGTGATGGTGCATGAACAAAATGGATCTCTATAAATGTTCTGGACCTCCTTCTACTTTCTATACCGTAGGGAGATCCCTAATATTTTGACACTGACAACCTGCTGACAAAGTCTGAAAACCTTACTACTTAAAAGCTATTCAGACTTCACTTCTGAACGGAAAATAATATTATCTGTCCACATTGTAATATCTATATTTATTAAGTTGTACATAGACAGAGGAGCCTGGTAGGCTACAGTCCATGGGGTCGCAAAAAGTCGGACACGACTGAGCAACTTTACTTATTTACACAATACTTAATGTGAAAATGTACAAGATAATAGAAAAGCACTCATAAATTTGCTACCTGATTGCTGCTTGGGTTTTGATATGGTATTTCTAAGTTTAAACTGTCATATATATTTATTTCTTAACCAATAAATATTACCAATTTCTTTACCAATAAATACTACCAATGTTTATTTCTTTACCAATCCCTGCCCTGAATGTGAGTCTAACAAAATTAAATCACAACAGTCATAAAATATATGAGCTTTAATACAGCTGCAAAGAAAAGAAAAAGCTGTCTGAGTTAAAAGCATCTTTAGAAATAGGCTTTTTAACCTTTTAAATAACATAAAAAGTTTACTGTCACTTTTCCCTCTGGCCCCCTTTACCCTCACTTCTGATCCGGCTAAAAACAGAGTTACAATGTTTTAAGATGCCTACTCAATTTTCCTGGACTCAAATAAGATTCTTTGTGTTCAATATTCAGGATTAAGATATGGAAACTGCTTGAGTAATTAAGGACCGATCATGGATGACATAAGACAAATTCCCCTTTTGTGACAATTACTTGTATGATTTTCAGAACAAATAAGAACAAGGGTCAATATTTCATCACCAACACGTGGAGGGCAAAGGATCACTACTTTGTATTTACCAGCACATGTTATATAAAAAGTCCGGCAGATCAGGATCTGGCCAAGGAACAAGGGGCATTTAGTATGAACGAGGTTGGTTTCAGTTCAGAGCTTAGAATAAAGAAGACTTCAGTCTCAGGCTACCAGCACATCAGTGTTCACAGACATCCCATTCTGTTCTCCCTGGCATTTCCCTTTCCCCTCCTTCCCTTGAAAAATTTAAAACAAAACAAACCTGAAACAACAGCAATCCTCCAACCTGGAAAAGTACAGTCACACAGTTTGAAACCCACACCTTTGTAAACTCTGCCTACACAGTGCTATGAGGAATCAAAAGAATCCTGAGCAACAGTGAACCAGAAAGGAGTGGGTCTGAATTCAGAAATCAGCCTGCACCAGGAATAGACAGAAAATCATAGTCCATCACTTTGTCCCCTCCTTCCTCACAAAGGAAGTTACCTCAATGCAGAAGCTCAGGTCCCATCCTTCAGCACAACTAAGTAAAAGAAAAAGACTGTTTAGGATGTTCCATTTCAGCAGTCAGGAAAGGGAGGGTGTGGAAGGAGAGGAAATCACTTCACTTCTCAACAGCCACAAACAAGTTCATTATAACCAAGTTTATAAACTGCATTCTCTGCTGTGTGCCTTACTCCATTACTCATGAGGCTTCTAAGAGTAAGGCAATTTTCTCCTTCCTAGAGCCCTCCACTACTGACTCCCCTGCTACGCTGCCTTGAATTATTTGGTATCATCCAAACAGAGCAAGAAAAGAACCAGCCAGGTTTGCAGGGCAGCTGCCTGGAGGACTCTTGAGTCTTCAAGGCTTGTAGTATTTAAAGATGCTCCAATTCACCAGAAAACATTTGATATCACATAATGGTAATTTACTAGGAAAGAGAAATTTGACTATGAATCCAAATATAATTTAGTTGCTTTGCATTATCCATGTCTTCTCTATAGTACTTTGTATCAAAGACCATTAAATATCCCTTGAAGAAAAATGTCCATCTAATCCTTTAAAAAGGTGACTGGGGACTGGCTTGCATAGTAGTACATAGCTGTCTTTCCACAAATTGCCACTGATTTAAACAGAAAAAATGAAATACTATAAGAAATTATATCCCCCCACCACCTTTTCAAATAAATCATTTTAATAGTATAGCAATAGAAATTACTTTGTAAAAGCCCCTTTCATATTTAAAACTGTATGTACTCTGAAATTCACATTTATAACTGAATATAAAATTTAGTCCTATTTTCAGAAACTAATGAAAGGTTTCTAGAGCTATCTCAGTGTACATAAAGTCATATACAATATCTATTCAAAACATCTGTATCAGTATATAACACTTGTTCTTGAAAATACAGAACTACGTGACTACAATTTTACGTATAGGAATATGAAAAGAACTGTGAATCCAAGGAAAATTTAAGGTTTTCTGGTTATTACTTATGATATCTTTTTAAAGTAGACTAACTTTACTCCTTCCACTGTTGTAGAGATACAGAATTTAAGTAATTATTCCAATAGTCACTTTCTCTCTCACAGTGACACAGAAAATCTTACTCAAAATTAACAAAACTGGCTTTGTGTACTAAACTTTTAACCGACTTTCGTGATTTTCTCCTAGAGAGATTATTATAAATGGCTTTTCTTAGCAACAAAGAAATGAGGCACAGATGGAATCATCACTTGCGCACTCATTTAAGCATTTGTTTCAAACAAATTCACACATATGAAAAATAGTTGGGGAACAGCCCTCTAATTTAATGTGCAGATAAAGAAAACAATTCCCAAAAGTTATTTTAAAATGCAAGGTCACAATACCTTAAGCAGTCAGGAATTAAATACATAGCATTTGGGGGATAGGTCCAGCTCTTCAAATAAGTTCTTATTAAATGAATACATGAAGCACGTAAGGCACGAAGGTTTAACTGTACAACACACTCCCACACTTACTCAACATATGCAATAGGTTTCTTGGGCACCATCGGAATATGTAAAAGACTGGCACTTTAAACAACTTGCATTTCTGAATTCAATCATTGCCCACATGCAAATTAAGTATTTTAAAATGCCTGAAACTAAGAGAGACTGGTGTAGAGAACACTGAGCTCCCCCTTCCAAAACCTGGAAGCAAGATGAATTCTGTAACAACATGAAGAGTAAAAGATTCTAATTTCATAATATATTGAGGAAAATTAAAACAGTATTCTGATCATAACTTAGTTAATTAATATCTGAAGAACAACTATATAATGTTTTGACAATTTACAGATTGCCTTTGTTCACTCAATAATTTTGCTGTCTCACGCTTTCCAGTGAAATGAAGCAAATTGGACATTAAATTGTTTTAATATATAGGATTTAAAACACTCAACCATTAATATGAAACTATGGATTGTTCAACTGTGTGATATCTGATAATTTTCTTTCTGATAATGTCTCTTTATTCCAGTGCTGTCTCCCTCTGCTTCCATTCCATAAACTGGTTTATGCCTATATTCCTTTATTCCATTCACATACAGAAAAGAGAAAAAAAGCCCCTTAATTTTTAGAGGACTCTCCTACGTATACTGAAAATAATACCACAGTGAATCTTTATTTCACCGTGTCCAAGCGATGCTTCAGAAAGCAGATGCACTGGCACGTGATTTTAATCTATTTCATGCTGCTCCATTTCTAAGCAGTAAGTACCAATTTCACAGGCGAGAGAAAACACAAATAGAACTAAGATACAATACTTCCCAAGTATACATCTCAGCATCTACAATGGTAAAAGATTTTCCTGACCAGGTGAAGGAATTACTTGATAAGCCTAATAACTACTGTAGCAATGCGCAAGCTGCCATCTTGGAGATAACTCAAAAATTGGTGTACAGCACAGGCTCTTAGTTTATGAGACTGGGTGTACAACGAAGAAAATGAAATCAGTCTCTGGGGAAGAACTGCTACAGACTGTCACTGGTGTTAGTTATGGAGAAGGCAATACATAATTTCATGGGTAAAAATAACATAGAGACATGCCAGCTGATCAGTGAAAGGACCTAGAGATAAGGCAGAGGGAGGACCTTTTCCTCTCAAAGAGGTAAACCTCTGTACATGGAGATGATAAGAAGCCTTAATATTCTTAGAAAAACTATTTTTAAATAAACCATAAATTTTAAAAAAAACCTAATGTAAATTATGAAATGAAAGCTAGCTATTCCATTTGCACATTTCTTTTGTCTTTTTAAAGGTTGCTAAACAAGCCAACTGGAATCAACAGCATATTCATAAAAAATTGAAAAATTATATTTGAAAGTTGAAAGTTTCAAGACATAGACATATTAACATCTTGTCTGTTGATGGCAAAAATAAAATTTTAAACCCACTTTATTAAAGGAGTTTCTTTCCCCCCCCCAAAAAATAAGCAAATTTAATTTTTTTAATGTAAATAAATAATACAGCCTTACAAATTCATTCAATTGACAGATCTTGTATCAATTTTAGGCTTTATTATTTAAACATACACACACAAACCACATATCTATGTGAGATTGCAAATGAAAATAAAAATAAATAAAGTCATTCAACATACATTTTATAAAACCATTTTAAGATAAAATGAACCCAAATATAAAATCTGCCTCCACATGATATTTTTTAAAAATAATTTTCAAATTGATTCTTTTAATTGCATCTTTATACCACTTTTTCTGAAAGCCATATTGTTCTATACTAATCTCACGAAATAATGCCTATTTTCTGTTTATCTCTAAGGAAGCAGAGCACATGAACAGGCCACTTATTTACTTTCAAAGTGGATAGGCATTATTACTTTAAAAAAAGGAGAGAGGAGAGTCTGACAAGAAATAAAGTATTCCCATGAGCAAAACTACACTGCAATGGACTACAATGGTACAAAGTTCATCATCTTGGTTTAAAAAAAAAAAGCGTACCTACTGTCTGGCATTTTAGGACCATGAACTCATCTATGAAGTCCAAAGGAAAAAATACATAAATTCACTTAATATGCTTAAGTCACCTTGGCACCTTATATTGAAACTGTTTTTTTCATTTGATAAGCATGAAAACAGACAAATAGATGTTTAGTAATAAAAATCAATACCATGTGTTGAGTTCTCAATGAACTGGGCAGTATGCTGGATTTTATAGACACATCATATCATTTAATCTTCAAAACCACCACAAATTAGTGGCAGAATGGCAATTTAAATCCCTGTCTATCTGACTCGAAAACCCATGGTCTTTCATTCTGGCATATTTCCTCTTATAAATCACAATTTTACAAAATCTTTGTGTTCCCTTATTAGGACAATCAGGTTTGATTCTGTCACCAGATTTATCTTTTAATTATCTCTAGAAAATTAGTCTAGGTAATTATTTAGGTAAATATTGGTAAGAAGAAATTATAAAGGGAATATGGTGACTCAGATAGTAAAGATTACCTGCCTGTATTGTAGAAGACCCATGCTCAATCCCTGGATCAGGAAGATCTCCTGGAGAAGGGAATGGCTAACCACTCCAGTATTCTTGCCTGGAGAATCACATGGACAGAGAAGCCTGGTGGGCTGTAGTCCATGAGGTCGCAAGGAGACAGACATGACTGAGCGACTAACACTTTCTTTTCATAGAATAAAGGCAGAAGTTTATACAATAAGCCACTTAATGAACTAGAAAAGAAAAAATAAATCTGAGTTGTCCTGACTATATCTGATAAACCAAGCAAATGTTAATCCTACTGGAAAAATGTGTACAAACTCTTATAAAAATACTAGAGGCTTACTTCTTAGAAGTGAAGTTAAGGTCACTCAGTCGTGTCTTACTCTTTGTGACCCCATGGACTATACAGTCTATGGAATTCTCCAGGCCAGAACACTGGAGTGGGTATTTTGAAAGGAATACTGGAGCCTTTCTCTTTTCTAGGGGATCTTCCCAGCCCAGGGATCAAACTCAGGTCTCCCACATGGATGTACTCTTTACCAGTTGATCCACAAGGGAAGCCCTACTTCTTAGAAGCATGACATAATACAGGGTTTATGACTGCTGCCGTTTGTAAACTATTTTCTCTGATAAAAGATACAGGTACTTATCATGAAAATGAGTTCTAATTATTATCCCTAGTATCAACTACATAAGAGAAGAGGCTCTTAAAAGAAGCTGCTGATTAAATTAATTTAAATCAATTAAGGAAACAACCACAGATTCACAGCAAGTTACAAAAAGTAGTACAGAGAGATTCTGTGTACCCTTTATTCAGTGTCCCCAACTGGGAACATCTTATGTAACTATACTACAAAACCAGGAAAGTGAGACTATACAATCCACAAACTATATTCGGATTTCTCCTTTAGCTACTTTATTTTAAAAGTGTGCAGTTTTTCTGGTGCTAGAAAGAGCCTTAGACTCTCCTCATTTTTCTGCTGGGAAAACAAAGGGTCAAAGAGGCTGAAGGACTAGCCAAAGTCAGAGTGCTAAGAAGGGACAAAATAAAAAGCCAATTCTGAAAGACCATCTTTCCTCAGAAACAAAGTATACAACCCCATTAGAGGCCATCAGAAGTCCATGAAGAATTCAATAAAGACATTCAAAATAATCCTATTTCAAAATTTGTTCATCAGAGAGATACATATTTTTTCACATATTAGTTTTCATCTTTTCAGACTTAAAAAAAATTCTCATTAAAAAATTTACTGTTATAGGTCTGCTAAAAAACAGTTTTACTGCATCAGTAATATGGTAAACCAAACACAAAACTAGGCCAAGATAGTTACCACTTAAAGTCATATAGGCTCCTTGCCACCTTTGATCCCAGTACAAAGCTGTCTTGGCAAAAAGCAGGCTCATAAACATTGAATGAATGAACAACTTAAGTGACAGGACCAAATATACCAAACAACCCAAATGTTTTTAAAAACAAACAGGAAAACTCTGCAGTCTAGTAAAATGATATTTTTTGCAGAAAAATATTTTGTGGGGTAGTTTTCATAACATCAGAGCTAGAATGGCCCTTAAAGAACACCTAATCTGGTCATTCTCAACTCTGGCTACACATGAACACCACCTGAGATATTTAAAAAAATCATAAGCCTCACTCCACACCTGGAATGGGGCCCAGGCACCTGTGCTTTTAAAGTTCCCCATTATTAAGTCCCTTATGATAAGAATGATTTTAAGTACTTTATTAAAGATGAAGAAATTGAGGCCTAGTCAAACTGCAATATCTTATTCAGTACAAGAACTGAGACCAGAATCCAAGTGGGAATAGCATGACTTTTTTAACATAATATATAAAAAGGATTTCAAGAACTACAAAGCTTTAACTTTGAAACTGTTGGACACTAAAACAAAACAAAACAAAAAAAAAAAACCGTGAAACTAGGCCAAAAGATCTATCAACATTGAACTCTTCCTAGTGTATAGTTATTGTCATTAGTGAACAGACATACAGGTGAGCAATACTAAGCATGTTTTGCCTGAAAGATTTAAAAAAATGAGAAGTATGGTTCCCATCTTTCCAGTTAACCGCCCTCCCTTAGCAATCAGTACTCTTGTAGCTCCCTTAATTGGTAGGGCTTACAGTGGATGTCTATCAAGTAAGTTTGATTTTTGAACAAAATGAGATACATGTATAAAATAGATGGAACTGGATACAAAATGTGAACCTATAATATTTGCCATATTGCTCATCAAGTTACACAGATAATAATACACATTTTACACTATTTACTAAAATCAAATAGTTATATTTGGAAAATTACCTTTAATCGAATCATTTTCAGCTCTCATTATGTCAATGAGTGAACTCTCCAAAGAGTGCATGTCAAAAGTCCTGGGGCGATCCTGTAAACACAAACAGCCAGAAACCACTTTTAAAATAGCATGTAATTATAAAAGAAAAAAATAAGCTGCATCTGATGGGACACACATCAAAAAGCAGGAATTTTCTTCCCTCTCCATGTAAGGCACATTATTACTACATTTTATTTTTAACACTTGCAAAATACCAAAATCACAAGTACCCAGAGCTCAGTAAAGACTGACTTGATTTCCAATAATAATTTTCAATAAAAGCATTACTTTCAAGAACAAAGCAAAAACTAATTTCCATATGGTTAAGAATATTAAATATATATATAAATAGAATTCATAATCTTTCTCTGTCACTTAAGATTTCAGTAATGTGGCAAAGCTTCCCAAAGTTGTTCCAGCAGTATTCTGTTAAGGTGACATCTATATGTTCTATTCAGAATAGCAATATTTACTTATAAGCCAAGATCTGAAAATAGTCATCAAATGTCTACAAGACCACTAAGTAGCAAAGTAGTCTTGATTTTTCTGCCCTTAGAATAAAAGGAAGACAGGATATGGAGAACACTGCTAGTCTCAATCCTGGCTTAACAAAATGGACTTCATGAATGGGTAAGGAATCTGAAAACACACAACCATGCTGATGCTGCGGCATTCTTCAGGGTATTAGAGATCACTAAAACCAAAGTTTAGCTCGACAGTGAAAAGGAGATGAAAACATTTTCAAATTAAATACTAAAGGGAAAGCAATACCTGTAATACCTGTTTCCGACCCACCTTGAGAATAAATATATACCTACAAAGACCACAGCAAGGTTATTAAAGAAAAGGGGGCTTCCAAAGGAATTTTAGAAGCATGATTTCAGAACTCTCTCTTCAATGATATTTTTCTCTCATTACTTTTTAATTCATAGTTTTGGCTTTTTAAAAGAATTTGCCTAATTTTATCCACACCCCCTCTTTTCTTTTGGAATTGCTGGGATCTCATTTTCCACATTTCAGACCTCCCTGGTGGCTCAGATGGTAAAGCGTCTGCCCGCAATGTGGGAGACCTGGGTTCAATTCCTGGGTCAGGACGATCCCCTGGAGAAGGAAATGGCAATCCACTGCAGCACTCTTGCCTGGAAAATCCCATGGACGGAGGAGCCTGATAGGCTACAGTCCATGGGGTCGCAAAGAGTCAGACATGACTGAGCAACTTCACTTTCACTTTCTTTCACTTTCCATCTTTTGATCATTCCGACATTTCTCCTTTGTCCTTCTGTAACAGTACTCACCCTGCACTATTATTCTTCTTCCCTGAAATAGGGACCACTCCTCCTGACCCCAGCCACCAAACAGATATCCAAAAATGTTCACTGTTATGGGACACAAACTTTTTTTTTTAAGTTCCACAATCTGAAGGGTCCAAGGGTAGTTACATTGGGATATCATCTATATTTAAAGTAGAGAGTATTACAGGTTTCTTCCCCTGGGACGGCACGGGATAAAGATGGGAAGGGGAGTAGATGTCTTAACATGCTCTTCTGCTCTAAACTAGTATGGCTCCTCCAGAATATCTTTCCCACTTTTCCTCCTGACTCTTTCCTCATTGTCCTCACCTTCTCAATATGGTCAATAGAGAGAGGCAAGAGGACAGGTGGCCAGAATGAGAATTTCTAAGTGTTCACAAAAAGGAGAAACTCTTCTGTTTTTATCCTTCCTCATCTCAAGCACTGAATTAAATCAAAACTTTATTGGGTATTCTTTTGGAAGTCACTTGAATTTGAGGCATAACTGGAGAAAGAAGTTAAGAACAAATTCCACTATCTCATTCTGCAGTCACTGGATCTGTCCTCCCTTCAACAATCTATAAGCCACTCAAAATCAGGCCAGCCACTATCTCTATTTCCACAACAAAGCCAGTCTTGGAGACACTAATGCTCAGAGTCTTCACTTGCCTATGTCCTCTGACTGTGGGTTTCCCAAGGGTAGGAAGTATGTCTTACATCAAATGTTCCCCATGTGTACAATTCCCAAAGGGTGATGGTGTGTTGAGATGTTCATCTCCTCAACACACAGGACTTCCCAGAGGGCCAGGTGTGGCAGGAACTCCCTGGCAGATGATTTCTGCTTCTGTATTTTCATCTTCTACGTATGCCATGTGAAACTGGTTGAAAAGCCTGGTTCCATGTATCTGTATCACTGTGCCTCACACAGGGTCTGGCAGCTTAGAATGCACCCACGTTTCCTCAATGGATGAATGAATGCATTTCTTTGAGTAATTTTTATTAAATTTTGAAAGCATTTTTTCTCTCCTATTTCCTTGAGGTTTGTTTTTTAAATCCCCTTTCAGAGCTGGGTGGGGTGGGGGTAGGTAAGCAAAATAAAACTGTAATGGCTGTGGGGGAGATGTAAGAGGAGACCTCAGCCTTTTTAACGCAACTACAGTAGTGAGCAACCTGTGAACTTTCAGGACTTGCATTTTGCCAATGACTGAATGACAAGAGTACCCAAGAGAATCAGTTGGTAAAAAAAAAAAAAAAAATCAGTGCTTTTGTTTGGTTTGTTTTGTGACAGCTGCTTCTGGTAAGTAAAGAAGTATCCTTTCACCTAGAGGTTTCCAAATGTAGTGGAATTCAGCAAAGCCACTTCATAATGTCCCACCCCAGGACTCTCAAGACTATTGTCTAAAACATAAAGGTTTTTGCTAAAATAACAACCACTGACTTATGATTGGTAGAGTACATTAAAACTAAAATCCTAAATGAATATCTAAATTTTCAGTAGTGCTTGGTGGAATTAAAAAACAAAAAACCCTCTATCCTTTTTATACTTTTACTAGCTTTCATTTGAAACAATATAAATCTGATAAACAAACACCAATATACAAACTCTGACTATCAGAGGCAATGTGTTAAGAAGAATTTTCAGGCTCTGAATAGATTTAGAAAAAAACAGTGCCTCAAAAGACATGTGGAAATGCAAGATACAAGTCCTACTGGCACAAGTACCACATTTTTGCCAACCCTGGTCTAATACGTTCACTCTCTTCGTAGCTCAGTGGGTAAACAATCTGCCTGCAATGCAGGAGGCCTGGGTTCGATTCCCTGGGTGGGGAATATCCCCTGGAGAAGAAAATGGCAACCCATTCCCAAAGGGTGATGGTGTGTTGAGATGTTCATCTCCTCAACACACAGGACTGCCCAGAGGGCCAGGTGTGGTCCAGTATTCTTGCCCAATATGTCTAACATGTACTTCTCCCCACAATTCAATCTTATTTGAATTATAATTATTACAACTACTTTACATTTGTATAACACTTTGTTTCTTATGATGCTATAGTAATTCAAGGGACATATTTTGCCAAGCAAATGTTCTGTTCTCAGGCAGAGTCCAAAGTTTATCATTTTTGATTACTCTCTCACTGATGTTTTTCTATTTTAAATACCCAATTTTACCAAAAGGACTAAAGTGTAAACATCTGTGCCATTAAGAAGTAGATGGAGGGGCACAGACACAAATAAACCCAAGAAGTAAGAGCAGACTAACAATGCTGGTTTTTCTGCCCAAAAACCAGCATGTCAAATCAAGAGTGTTCTGATTTCTACGTTTCATCCTTCCATTTTGCCTTTTTGGTTTACTAATTAACCCAAACATCATAACCATTTATTTATTTTCTAGAATCCATTTCCCAGAAAGTAAACTACCTATAAAATAGAAATTCTATTAAGTAATAGCTCTTATTTTAATTTGAGATAGTGACCAAAACATGAACATTAGCCTAAATCCGCGGAGCATTAGACACTAGGAAGTGTGGCATGTCATCTGAGCTTGCGCACTTTCATCCTCTAGACCTCTTTCCTGATCTGAAATAGGAAAGAGTCTAATTACACCTCTAAGGTTCCTTTCCCAGCAACAAAATACATCTGTATTTTAGCTCTCCCATATCCTAAAACAGTCTGTGCTCTTTCAAGATTTCCAGTTTAAATTATAATGAGTTTGGCAGGAATTGAAGATGTGGACAAGGATGACTGATGAAAGTTGATAACTTCTTGCCCACAAAAAGGTGGGAGTTAATTAATCTTATTAATAAGAAAATGAACTCCTATAAGTCTTAAAAGGACAGTCACTATGTTTTAATTATGCTATACATAATGCAAAATAACAAGCTTTATCAAAAAAGAAAAAAAAATTTGTTAAAGGGGGAATGTCCTGATTTCCAATAAAAGCTCAAAACAAAAACACTGACAATTCTATTTGCTTCAACCTGCCACTGCCAGTTTATCTTGGCAGCCCACAGAGAAAAGCAGATCTATTCTCTATTGAGAATCTACTAAGTATCTGACAATATTCTAGGTAGTTTTTAAATACTGCCATTAATAATCTTAAAACCTCCTTATAATTTAGATTGTATTATTCTCACTTTTGGAGAAGGAAATGGCAACCCACTTCAGTATTCTTGCCTGGAGAATCCCATGGACAGGAGTCTGGGGGGGCTACAATCTATGGGGTCACAAAAGAGTCGAACACAAGTGAGCAATTAAACAACAATTCTCAATTTAATGATAAAAACTAAGACCAGGGAAAAACACAGTTTATTGCACAGATAGATTACTGCTTAGTTCAGCAGCAGCTTAGTCTGGATTCAAGAGCCCAAGTTTCACTCCAAAGCAAGTGGGGCTATCTTGGGTAAAATAATGGTCATGGCAGTCAAAAGACCACACTAATTAAGATACATATTAGAATAAATGAGACACTCTGCCTGCCTTAAGGGTCCTGGGGTGAGGAACATGCTGGCTAGTACCTAGCAAACAGGAGGCACTCAAGTATGACTCAATAAATGAAAAAAAAAAGAACAAAATGTATATAGGTAATATAGGATAATATCAGAGATACTAAAAACATGAGAGAGAGAGAAGCCTTATCTTCCTTCCTCCTGTTGAGATGACAGATCAATGTGGTCCACAAATTAAGAGACCTAACATGCATCTCTAGGTTAACTACAGCCAACCACAGGAGCAGAAATGGTAGTGACAGTAACAGTATCAGGTAACATTTATCAAGATCTAATGCAGCTTGAGTGAACTCCGGGAGTTGGTGATGGACAGGGAGGCCTGGCATGCTGTGATTCATGGGGTCACAGAGTCGGACATGAATGAGCAACTGAATTGAACACTTTACATGCATAATTTCATTTAGTCCTCACAAAAATTCCATACAATAAGTGTTCAGTTATTATCCCATTTCACAGATGAAGAAGGTATAGCTTAGCATGATTAACTAACTTTATCAGGTTAAGCAGAGAATGCAGAATTTGAACCACCAGCCTGACTTTAGAAATGTGAGCTTAACAACCACGAATGAAAATAAAAGACCACCAATTATTTTCAAGGCTCAGCAAAGCAAACTTGATTACAGTGCAGGGATTTTTTTTCTTTTTGGTAACCTGAATTGTTGCATCTAATACATTGAGTTGCATCAGTAACTGGTTGGTTTCAGTTTATGTCATCTCTGCTTCACAGGGCAATTTCTAAAGGAAAAACCACAAAAGCCACTATGAAAATCAAAGTTGATAAAAATAATCTTCTGACAAAACAAATCAGCATTTCAAAGAGTAAGACCTGTCCTTTTAACATACACCTGAATAATCCTGACTGCCACAGCAAAATAGGAAGATTTACATCAGCAAGTAACTGATGACATGGCTTTTTGTAACATCCCAGAAGCAGCCACAAGAAGCACATGAATCTGTGGGTCTATTACTACCAGGATGAACAATCTGATTGCAATTATGCCACAAACCAAAATTACTATTTTGTAGATTTTAAAAAATATATCTAGATGAACAATAAAAGCCAGTGTTTCTCATATTTAAGAGTATATCAGAATCACTTGGAGGTCCTATTGAAACACAGCCTACTGAGTCAACACCCAAAGTTTTTCCATTCAGTAGGTCTCGGTAGGTCCAAGAATTCACATTTCTACTAAGTTTCCAAGTGAAGATGGGGACCACACTTTGAGAACCACTGAGTTAAGCAATTCCATTCCACAGGTTAATCTCATTAGATACTTTGGGATGTGATTTATAGCTTACATCCTGTTTAACAATTATGATGCAGTACAGCTTAAATATCAACTATTTTACAGTTTCCTTATGAAGAGAAAGGTTTTGCTCTCAAAATCAAAAGCAAAGTCCTCTCTTCCAAGCTCTAAGAAGCATAAATTGGCAAAAGATTACAATTAAGTTCAACTTCAACAGAACCACCACTATAACCACTCCATTACTGGTTCCTGTCTTGTCATACTTGAGTTAGTATGTTTTAGCATTACTGCTGCTACTAAGTCACTTTAGTCTAGACCTGACTAAAGCACAAGAGTCCCTCAGACTGCAAGGAGATCCAACCAGTCCAACCTAAAGGAAATCAATCCTAAACATTCACTGGAAGGACTGATGCTGAAGCTGAAACTCCAATACTTTGGCCACCTGATTCGAAGAACTGACTCACTGGAAAAGACCCTGATGCTGAGAAAGACTGAAGGCAAGAGGAGAAGGGGACGACAGAGGATGAGGATGATTGGATGGCATCACCAACTCAATGGACATGAGTTTGAGTAAACTCCAGGAGTTGGTAATGGACAGGAAGGCCTGGCGTGCTGCAGTCCATGGGGTCTCAAAGAGTCGGACACGACAGAGCAACTGAACTGAACTGAACTGACATTCTTAAGAACCAAAGCCAAAATTCAGCTACACCCTTTACTCACTGTCTTCCTATAAAGACATACATGACTATGAGCATCATTCTCAGATTGCTATGTATCTGTACTAGCTAATGGAAGTTTCTCTTTCTGGCTTACTCTGGAAGTTTCTCCCTGGTGAAGAAGGGAAAGGAAAACATTTTGGTCTGAAAGGCAAAGTCTGTGCCAGTATAACAGCTGCCAAAATAAATATGAAATTTGAGATGCCAGCAGAGCCCATAATTAATCAAAGATAACTATGACAGTTTTAATCCAAAATTCACCAAAAAGTAAATATTTTCTTGGATTAAATATTTAAGGCCACAGACATCAAAAGATGACAATATAGTCAACTTTCAAGATTCCACTTTCAGATGATCCTTCCATTCCTATGCAAGCACAAGTCCTCTTTTCCAGTATCTGCCAAGCACACTGACAGCCCATATTTATGAACAAAGTCTGTGATGGCTACCCACTCCCTCCTTCCCTAGACTGTGAGTTCCACTCATCCCCAAAGCCACAGACTGCAGCAACTGTGCAGCACATAGTAAGTCCCTCATCATTGCCACCATCATTATTAAAATGGCTAACATCCCTTCTGGCTCTGTGTTGTGTCTCAGATAAAAGATGCATGATTTCTGTACATTAGTTCCTCACAACCATCATGTAAAGTGGGTACAATTATTGCCGCGATTTTAGGCTTCTCATGAAGCTATGAGAAATTAACTACTTGCACTCAAAGTCACCAAGTAAGTGGTGGAGTCTACTTCATAGCAGAAGCTCAGAAAAGTGGTCCGTTATTAAATGAACTTTGTCACAACCTATGAAATCCTTCACTTGTATACAGGGTCTGAATGCAGAGAACAAGTGTCAGAGGTTAAAGTGAAAGAAGTAATTATCTTAAGTAGGAAAAAACCACAGTTACTAGCATCTCATATTTCTTAGCAGAGTCCCTCTTCGGTCAGTGTTTTCTCATTATGAACACTTTATAATGAGGCAAACAGTCTTACAGATCTTAGGCTACCAAGTGCTTCCTAATAGAATAATAAACTATAATAAAACGGATCAATGTCTTTAGTATATTACCCTGATTGAATCAATAGCTCCATTTTCTCCCATGTGAACTGATGAACCAGATGTCTCCAGAAAGCCCTTGAGAAAATTTGCTTTTATTCCACCTTCACTAAATAAACCCACATTCATGTTCAGTATTAGAAATCCTTAAAGTGATAAATATTTCTTGTCACCACTTGACTGTATTAAAAAAAACCTGGCATTCTAGACTTGATTAGTCAGTTCCTAAATCAATAGACCCTTTCTTCTTGTTAACCATTTGTTCATTTCCACTTTACCTGGCAGAGGAAAATAACTAAAATCTATTCTAAGACTTGTGTTTAAATCACCACTTACTAGACAAGTGTTCTTGATATCATATCATCTCTGAACCTTGATTTTATCAGTGAAATAAGGATCTCCCTTACTTCACACATCTCCCTTATAAAACTGAGTTGAGGAGAAATGAAATAAAGTCCATGACAGATCATGCACAATATCCACCAGTTAGGAGATCCACTCAATAAACATTCCCTCTGCTCCTTCTCTCTGCAGTGCAATGGCAGAAGAGCCCCAAACCAACATAATAAATTAAGTATTGTTTGTATCTGAATAATTCAGCTGTTCCGTGCTACTTCCTATAGCTCATTTTCATAGAGAAACAAAAAAGGGGGGGAAAGATCTTTCCTACCTAATATACTATTTGGGGCAAGAGATCATTAATTCAGGAAAGTGAATAAGTTCTACTAAAACACAGGCCATACCTCTATCTTTGGCTGCTTACTGGCAATTAACATTCCTCTGCTATGTATCTGCTGGGTGGGATCAGGGTCTGGAGTCATCAGAGAGAATGGTCACCCAAATACACAATATTTATTCCTAAACTGAGGTTTGTATCCTGTAACCCATACAATCCATACATTTCTCTCTTCCATGAACCTTGACCTAACATCAAAAGGCAGCCTGTACCCACTGTCAGCCTCTGGGCTCTCATAGCTACCAGCCTCACATCCTTAGCTCTCCAATGTCTCCTGAGAAGAAGGCACTTCTCGATATTCAGGCACAAAGCAAGATGTCACCGACACCTCAGTTCATGAAGAAGAGAGTGTCTACCTTGGTCATGCACTCCCACCATTGTGGGTTGAAAAACAAGAGATGAAAAAGTGTGATGCAGTCCAAAGGCCTGCAAAAGATTCCAAACCTTTAAATTCCCCTTAAAAACAAACAAAAATACAGCCCCAAAGCTCTGAGTCCTTCCTGCTCTCTCTCCTTTTGGAGAGTCTTCTCACAAATTCACAGAAATATAAACCCAGGAGAAAGCTGAGATGGCGTGGAGAAAACTGGACAATCTCCTCCCAAGTATCTAGTCATCAGCTGATATTCTAGTGTTTTGTTGGATCTCTCTCCCTTTTCTTTGACAGACATGTGACCATCAGCACTCTTCTTGTCTGAGAAGGGAGATGTAGCCAATAGTGGCTTTTTTCGAGATTAGCATCAGGTTGGGCAGTAAAACAGGCTGGGCAGGTACAACAAAAATATGGGCCTTGCCTCAGTCTCTCACTGTCTTTTTTTAAAAAAACAATTAGAAGATATCTTTGTGTGTTTTTAAGAAGGAAAAAAAGACTATCTTTTAGAAACACATACTAAACCATTTACAGATAAAATGATACAGTGCCTAGGAAATGTTTCAAAATAACATGAAAGCAGGAAGAGAGGGTTAGGAAGATAGATCAAAGAGGACTTCAAGGAGCTGACCATTGTTGGAAGCCAGGTGACTTGTACATGGGATTTTGCTATATATTCTATTATTGAATATGTTTAAATTTTTCCATAGTAAGATATTTAAAAGACTTGGAGGTGGGGGGAGAGACTTTACCCAAAGAGGAAACAAACAAAAAAACCAGTTGGTCACTAAATTTTCCAGTAGTGTTCAAGAAAATGAGAGCATCATCTGGGCTGATTCCCTAGTGCACTGAGTTTACTAAACAAAATTACAGTTCAGCTTATAAAATTATTCTTTAAAGTTAAGCTCAAATTACCACATAACAGTTAAACCACAGTTTTCATGTTTTAAGCTTGCGTGCGATTTCCAACTTTTGAATTAATATTTCTAGTTGATGACCTTCTCTCTTATATCAGCAGAAATTTTGGAAGCCAAATATTAGAAATATTTCATCTTATTTCAAAAAGACAAAGAAATAAGAAAATGAAGGATTAGGAAAGCTGAGTAGCTTACCTTAGGTCACAGAGCTAGCAAGTGGCACAGCCATAGTTGAAACTCAGAAACTCAGATCTGACTTCCATACAATAATTAATAGCTTTTTCTGAGTAGCAATGTTCTTATATCAACTTTTTTTGTTTGGTTCTTTTTAAAGTTCTTATAGACAGTAAGGCTACAGCAACTATTTTACTGACCAGCAGCAGATGCATTCCTCAAAAACATCTGGAAGAACTATTATTAAAAGTACATTGTATAATGGGGCTACCTTGGTGCCTTAGACAGTAAAGAATCCACCTGCAATGTGGGAGACCTGGGTTCAATCCCTGGGTTGGGAAGATCCCCTTGAGGAGGGCACGGCAACCCATTCCAGCATTGTTGTCTGGAGAACTGCCATGGACAGAGGAGCCTGGCAGGCTGCAGTCCATGGGGTCACAAAGAACTGGACATGACAAAGCGACTAAGCACAGCACAGCACATGCTGCATAATATTTAAATATAAACTTGGCTTTAAAATGTATAATACTGAGGGATTAACTATAACTCATTACAGATCTGCAAGAAAACAATGACTGGGATACCTGTGTGTGTGTGTTAGTCATTCAGTCATGTCCGACTCTTTGCAACCCCAAGGACTGTAGCCCACCAGGTTTCTCTGTCCACGGGATTCTCCAAGCAAGAATACTGGAGTGGGTTGCCATGCCCTCCTCCAAGGGATCTCCCAACCCAGAGGTCAAATCTAGGTCTTCTGCATCGCAGGTGGTTTCTTTACTGACTGAGCCACCAGGAAAGCCTGATTGGGATACACCTGGCAACTATTCAGCAAACAGTAACTACCCAATCTAAATATTCTACAGTATGAAAAATACATGTTTAGCTTAAGACTTTAAAAATGCAGTTTACAAACATGAGAGAGGACCTGTAAGTGGTCCTTGACATATAATGAGACCTGAATTCTGTGACTCAAAGGTTAAAGTGTGCCTTTTGTGGTACCATTTTGTCACAGAATTTTAAAAAAGCACATGTGTATATGTGTATTTATAAATGTAACCATTAATAAAATATTTTAAAATGCCATTTATACATTGTTTCTGTTATACCTAAAGCTTAACCTGTTAGTTTTCCTTAAAGTTTAAACAACCCATGGATTAAGATGAAATATAACTATTGGGCTAGTTGTTAATATTTTTATAATGAGATTGAAGGCAGGAGGAGAAGGGAACGACAGAGGATGAGATGGTTGGATGGCATCACCGACTCGATGGACATGGGTTTGTGTGAACTCCGGGAGCTGGTGATGGACAGGGAGGCCTGGCGTGCTGCGGTTCATGGGGTCTCAAACAGTCAGAGAAGACTGAGCGACTGAAGTGAACTGAACTAAAAGATTAGAACAGATCAGGAATAATTACAAATCAAATCAAAACCATTTTTATGAGATATCCAGACCTGTGCCTGCTCATAACATAGAAAGTTCTCAATAAATGTGTTATATTCGCTCAGTTGCATCCGNCTCAAACAGTCAGAGAAGACTGAGCGACTGAAGTGAACTGAACTAAAAGATTAGAACAGATCAGGAATAATTACAAATCAAATCAAAACCATTTTTATGAGATATCCAGACCTGTGCCTGCTCATAACATAGAAAGTTCTCAATAAATGTGTTATATTCGCTCAGTTGCATCCGACACTTTGTGACCCCATGGGCTATATACACTCCATGGAATTTTCCAGGCCAGAACACTGGAGTGGATAGCCTTTCCCTCCTCTAGGATATTTGCCCAACCCAGGGATTAAACCCAGGTCTCCCACATCGCAGGCAGATTCTTTACCAGCTGAGCCACCAGGGAAGCCCATTATACAAACTAATTAAAATATATATTAAAAAAAACTTAATTCCAGGGTAAAAGTTAAAACTTATCCAATTTAAATCTATGATACCTTTCCTGTCTCTTAACCAAACAATCAAATGTTGTAAATTTCTTAAAAATAGGTAAAATCTTTTAGACTACTGAAAAATGCAGACTGCTATTGCTAATAAAAGTTTAGGTATATAAACAATTTAAATTCTTCAAGGGAACTGATAATTCTGCTAAATGTTTTATCTGTCCTGGGTTGCATCTAGCTTATTTAAAAGGAGTTTTCTGATGAAATTTCCTGACAGTTCAGTAGTTAGGACTCTTCCCTTCCATTGTAGGAGGCATGGTTTGATCCCTGGTCAGGGAACAAAGTTCTTGCATGCCAGGTGGCATGGCCAAAAAGAAAAAGGAAAAAAAAAAGATGTATTCTGAGAAGTGTAGAATATATGATAAGATACAACATTCAGAACTGCTCAAAAATCTGTCACAGATACCAAAGCTTTTTGTAATTACTTTAATTTCAAGACTGTACTCAATATTAGAGATTTTAATTTTATTTTAAATTAAACAAAAAAAAATCTAAGCTACTTAATATGGCCACATAAAGTACCTCATAATAACCCTTCACTTATAGGTACTAATATCTTGATGAGGTACTGTCTTCCCAAATTTAAGTGACTTGTTCAAGGTCAAGCTAAATAGAGATCAGAGTCAAATTTAAGTCTATTTGGATCCAGGACCTGTGCTTCAGTATATTGTATTTTTGGCCTCACACAATGGCCTTTCTCAGTAATTATCCAAGTGTCATTTTCAAAAACTGATTAAAAATAGGATCTATACCCATATATTTCCATATACTAAGAATTTTCTAAAAACTTGAAAGTGGAACTCCTTCTAATATTATAAAGTATTAATATTATAAACTCCTTACAAAAAATTATATATTACTATAAATTTATCAAAAATACACTTTAATTTCTGCAAGAACAATTTTCTTTGAACAATATAAAATGACTTCTGTCAGGAAAAATGAAAATGAATGCTCATGTTACAAGCTCCCTGAGAAATGTATTATATATATTATCTATGTTGGGACCAAAAACTAAAGTACAATGTAGTGCTAAAAAAAATGTGATAATGGTACTTCAAGCTTATTTTCCTTATAGCAAGAGAGAAAAGTCATACGGAAAATAAATTTAGACTGCAAAATTCAAAATAGGCATATGTTAACTTTAAGCCTACTTTTCCATTTCTTTCTTATGAATACCAACAAAAACTATTCTCAAAAGCATAAACTCATAAACTAACAGCATCTTTCCAATTGCAATTAGCAACACAACCACATTCACTAGGCTTGAAATAAACAGGCATTTCCTGAAAGATGTTGAACAGTATGTTGATCGTATTCCACGGCTTTTCTGAAGACATAACAGAAAATAAAAATTTTCAAAACTACCTTGCCCAAGTTTTGATTTCATCATAAATGCAATTAAACCTAGTTAAAAGGCTTTCTACAAGAAGGAGTAAAATTGCATCTGATAGATTTTTCCCAAAGTTTCCCCAATATATCAATTCTGCTGGAGCCAGAACCATCCAACCAATGCTTTACAGTTAAAAATAATGAGTTTCCTCTCTTCTAATATAAATAAATATAATAAGTCAAAGAAAATGTTTCCCATGCAAAGATCTCTCTTGGGACTACATGAAAAAAAATGTAATGTAATAAAGTTGCACTTTAGATAATTTTAATAATTCACCATGACTTTTGGACAAAGCAACGCAGTAACTTTCTGTTTTCAAATATGAGATGCCATGTAGAATTTTGTAGATCAATAAGCTGACAACACAAGGAGAGTTATTAAAGGACATGAATTATTTCGCCTGGTTAAGACAACTTAACAAATCCATGGTGACCAAAGCAAATGGACTCTAAATCCTAAAATGTTTCCCTAACTATCTAGTTTTAAGATCATCTTTGCGACAGATTTTGTCTCCCCTCTTTTGTTTTGTTTTCTTTTTGGCCTACTTCTTGGTTCTTAGCTAACAGAGATGGGGGCGTAACTGAGCTGAATATAACAGAATACTAGAATCTATAGCACACAATTCTCATTTACTTCTTGTAAGGACAGAAAATCTAGGCACCCCTCCAAAAACGTGCTATATTCAAATATAATTATTGGCAGATGCCCCAATACATTATTTGGTTTGGACATCAGGATTACACGATGTGTTCAGCAGGACAGGTAGGATTCTTTTCCTCCTGAAGTAAGGGTCAAATCATGACTTTACTCACAAGATATGGACCTTGTTTCTTCATTTTGAAATTAAGACAATAAAACTAAACCTCATAGGGTTGAAAAATCCTATATAGGAAGTGAGATAACAAATGTAAAAGCACCTAGCTCAGTGTCTGATATCTAGCATGAACTAAAAACAAACAAAAAAAAAAACACATTGATTTGAGGGCTATTATCTAAGTTTAATATTTTGAAATTGACAAATATATTCTACTACTTTCCACTTTCCAAACTTTATAATTAGCTTTTGATCATCAGATATCAATTATTCACTGTAAAAATTTTCTTCTTACCTACACGCTTCTGGCAGGCATTTCTTACCCCCACCCCCCAACTCCTCATTTGCATCATGTCTATATGAAAAGACGCTGTAGTATAATGGTTAAAAGCTTAATCTCATGTGGGAATAGTAATAATAACAATAATATTTACTTCACAGGATTATTGAGTGAATTACTACATGTAAAAACAGATTATCATAAGCATGCAATTATTAAATATATATTAGTTATCTGGAAACTGGATTTGAGGCATGTTACCTGAATTCACATAATGAGAATTCGGCGGCACATATACTAATACAAAGAAAATGCTAAGATATAATGCCTGTCATATCACTTATTTAGAAGATAATTCAATATTTTCAATCTTTGCTCCTGGTTCCATAAACATGGATAAAAGAGAAGATTAAGACTGGTCCCCAAAAAATTAATTTAAAATGTCATAATGAATTTTAATTCACTGTATGTGCTCAAACCTGTATTAAACAAATGTAAAAACCATTCTGATTCATTTAAAACTAAAATAAACATTGCCCAGTATTAGTTACATTTCAGGTAAATTATTTCCTTTTAATATAATAATTAATATAATAATTTAATTAATAATTAAAACATGCTAGACTTTGAATACCAATATTATAATATAACCATGTAAATTCTATCCTGTAATTTCTGCGGTAAATTTTAAGATCTCTCTATAACAACTAAGGAATTCTTTTTAATAGCGACTGAAATTGAATTACTAATGTCTAAAACATCTTTCCTAAAAGTAATAGTTTAAGTTAATAAAGTTAAATAAGATAGCAGTGTTTAGAAAAAAGGATAGACTGTGATTGCAGCAGTTTAAATTTCACAGTAGCTTGCTTTAGGATCATAAGGAACTTAGAAATGATCTAGGTCACCCTCCACGCCAATTTTATGAAGAAATTGAGGCCCCCAGATGCTATGACTTTGATAGGGCAAAGACCGCAAACTAGGTGTCTGAGCTCCCAGTCAAATAAATGTTCCTTCAAATGTTTTCATATCAAATTTAACCAAGTAATCCGTATCAACTCAAAATGGCATTTTTTTTGGCCAAAAATTTTTTCTAAAGAATAATTCTTTAAACACACACACACATACACACCTCTGCATTCATTTAAGTAAGCACAAGGTACTTAGTTTACTAATTTTTCATATTTTCAAAACTCAGGAATTTTCATAAAGAATTTTTTCATATCACTTATATTTATTGTGACTTTCAAATCACCATTCTCTCAGCTCCCCACCTCCCAACTTCTATCTCTTCTCTTTTCTCACACACAGAAATACACACATTTCTCCTAAAAATGGTGGGGATGGTAAACAGAAATCTATAACTTAGTTTCTAATTGTACCATGTATATTGACTCTTCCTTTTTTTCACCCTCAGCATAACAGACAACAATTCTAAGGTAAGAGCTGGTTTCTAACAATACCTTTTAATATCAGTCTTAGTCGACTACATTATTATTTCATACATCAGCTTAATCTCTTAAGAAATCATCTGACTGAAAAAATTTCACGTTAAACACATCTCATCAGCCCCATAAAAATATTAATAATGTGCATATATGTATAATTTAGTCACTTCTTGAAATTAATTTCTCAAAGCAAATCTTTATCAAAAGTCAGTAAACTGAGAATGGAAAACAAACTATACAGTCACATAAATCCATTTTGTCACTTGATTAGTAGCAAAATAAAAAAGAAAAGTATTTTCAATTGTGAGCTAATCTTAACCCAGTTAAAATGTCGAAAATGTCGAGAATGCCATCTTGGATTTTTTAAAATTTGGAATATATGAATAATTTGCAAAAGTTACCTTTGCATTAAACTTCCCTTAAATTTATATTCAAAAGACTATCAAAACCAACTTTTTAAAAAGAGACTTCATGTATAGTAAAACTTGAATAGATGCTAAGAATAATTTTGTTGTTGTTTTTTATGTTATGGTATTTTTAAAAGAAATCTGGAGGAACAAGCTATTTAAGGTTATTGTGTGTCTAGTTACAGATTTTTTCTAGTTGTCCTGTTTCCTGATTTTAGGAAGACAAAACCTCTGTAAGCTTTATCTTCAAAAAAAAATAAAATAAAATAAAAACAGACTTCATGGAATTGCCAATGTATGAAACAGCCTTTTACCTGATCACTAAAGCATGAAAACTGCTCTCTTCAGTTTTAGTAAAAACTCTTTCTAAAAACAAAAGCCAACATCTTTTTTCAACCTGGGCAAAAAAAAATATTTAAAAAAATTCAAAACCAGGTTTCACCAAATATTTTGATACATCCTAACTATTAAACCTGTTACATTTTGATACATCCTAACTATTATATCCTTAGATAATGGATATTTAATTCCTGGGAATGACACCAGGTTCTCTTAGCAAATTTCAGTCCCTCTGAGCAAATTATTAATTAAAACAGATAATTCCACTTGTGCTGACATCACGTCTGGATACAGTATCACTATTTTGAAATCTGTTTAGCCTTTGCAGAAAGATATCTAAATTAACTTTTTAGATATAGCACATTATGTTTTAATCTTTGCTTTTTAGCCTAGACTTTGTACATCAGCTGTGTGCTCTTGGGCAAGTTATTATATCTTGCTGATGCTCGATTTTCTCATCTCTAAAATGGGGGTAATAATAGAACTTACCTTGTGGGGTTCACTGTGAGGACTGATTCAGTGTTAGCTTATAACTCATATAAATTTCCTAAACATTTATAAATGATCATACACCCAAAGAAAACAAATTAACTCTAAAATTTCAATTAACTCTAATTTCAATTAACTCTGAAATTCCCTTTATATCTATCAACTAGACTGGCTGCTCATTAATTCAAAAACATCAAACAATGTGATGTTGGAGAATAAGAATACATTGGTGGCAAAAAAGACAAGTAATCTTTGTCTGGACCTATTTTTAGGAATGGTTTAATTATCTACACCCCTAGTGTTAACACTGGGAAATAAATGGGTGAAAAGGCATCATAACAGTCACTCTGAGACAAACAGTTTCATAGTATTCAAAAATAATTGGGGATCAAGAAAATATTTACATCGTTTCTCTAGCA
This sequence comes from Neotragus moschatus, assembly GCA_006410615.1. NCBI lineage: Eukaryota > Metazoa > Chordata > Mammalia > Artiodactyla > Bovidae > Neotragus > Neotragus moschatus. Next base: position 381,960 of record SJYA01002616.1, on the reverse strand, counting down.
GTCCTTACTGACACAAGGCAAGCCAGAATTTGCAAAAAGGTTTAATAGGATTTTCCAAATTGATAACTGCAAACTGTTCAGACTGCATGGTTCTGAGAGGTTTCAGGTTTAAAATATGATCAGCGAGAAAACTATATTTCAGTAGTTGGTTTTCAGTGAATCACTACCTTACAGGGGTGAAAAACAAATTTGGGAGGGTATATAGTCATGCATATGAGCAGAAAATGCTAATCAGTTTCCATAATGAAATATATTTATATCTACATTATTTATTCTCACTTAAATAAGTAGGGCACAACCTACCATGATTTTCTTGTCAGGCTAGAAAGGTACTGCAGTTAATAATCATGACATCACTAGCTACCTGGTGTTCACAATTATGCTAATTTATATGGTTATCTATGGAAAGATAACAATTAGAAAATTACAAAAAAAGACCTGAATATTTTATTCCAAATTACACTGCTCTCCTGCCAAAATAATGTCTTGACAATGAACTCTTTTTCCAAGAGCTCTGATATGAATACAGACAATTCAAACTCTCTTAGTTACAGATATTACACCATGCCGTTTCCTTGTTTCACCTTAATCTATTAATGGAACATAATCTTACCGGAAAAGGAAAAATGTTGTCAGCCCTGTTCAAGCTATCTTCCATCCAGGATTTAGGAGCAAAGGCAGAGCTGGGGCGAGCATACTTCTGGAGCTGAATATGATTGCTTGCAAAATTTTTCTTCAAAGGCGAGATGGAGTTCAGGGGCGTTATTCCTCCATTCAGCCCCCTACGGTGATCTCGGCCTTGGGAACCTCCCCAGCCACCATATCCACCACCTCCCGGGCTCCAGGAAGAAGACGGTGTAGGAGAGGGACTCTGGTAGCTGCTCCACGGAGAAGGGGGCTTGTTAAGATTATTCGCCAAATGAGGCAGCTGGTTAAAAGCAGCATTTCTATGTGTGAAAGGTGGGGGATGGGGACTGGCAGGAGACCTCCTTTGCTGCTGATGCTGGCTGTGATGATGNCTCCTCCAAATATAATCTCAGTTCCTTTTTACCTTCCGTTTCCTCTCTCCTCCACTTGGTAAACTTATTTAGTTTTAGGAATCGGTTCAGAAGCTACCAACTCTGTCTTCTGAAATCCCTCTTGAATGAATATCCATGGCCCAGTATATTTCTCATGCTTGTCACCCTCCATTGTAATGGTTGCTTATGTCTCCTGGACCTGTGGTCACCTGTGAGCTCTTTGAGGAGAGGACCTTGTATTGATAGGAATCATTAGCGAATGGATGCTGAAAAAAAGGGTGAACAAACCAACTACAATGATATCCTTCCTGAATCCTCTTTTCAGGTCTGCCATTTGGTTTGGGGCTAACGTCTCTCAAACTTTCATCATTTAGGTTATTCATTTGCTACTCAAGGGTTCCTTGTCTTTGTACATGACCACCATCAGGACCTAGATTAACGCCTTGCTCTCAGCAAAGGTTCTAAAGATGTTGAATAGTGAGTGAGTGTCTTCCTTTAGTAGAAAATGAAAAATGAAGAAATCAGAGTAGATCCACAAGTGACTATGGCAAAAAGTAGTGAGTAAAAAGGAGAGATCACAGACTTTTAAGAAAGATCTCATGAAGGGAAACGACTTCCACTTCCTTTACCTAGCCTTTCCTCAATGGCCCCAACTTCTGCTGCCTCCGTTTATCAGTCCTCCCATACTTCCATGTAGAATACCTGTTTTGGATCTTACTCAGTGATTTTATTTATTTACTTATTGTCTTATGTCCTGAACATGAGTCTTTGTAAGTAACATGAGTCTGCTTTGAGTTCCTTGAGTGTTAGGAATTGGGTCTTATTCTGTTGTTTATTCCCCATAACTGGTCATACCTTGAGACTGAGGTGGTTCAATTAGGTGTCCTTTCCTCCAGAATGGTTTCCCTGACTCTCCTTTGTGTAGCGTCTTGTAGATTCTTCTCATTTAGTTACTTCTGGTTGTCAGTTTTTTTTTTCACAGGCAGAGATTTTGTCTGATTTATCTGTGTGTCGCTAGTAGCCATCAGAGGATTTGGCACAGAGTAGACTCAGAATGTGTTTATTGAATGAATGAATGACTGTTCAATGTTCAGTAGATGGTTGAGTGTCTTTTGGGGCTGCCAATTCGTAGCGGCTGAAATGGCTGCCATGCTTGAAGGAAAGAGGGTTATCTTTAGAACCAAACTGCTTATTTGAATCCCAGATCTACTGCCTAATTGTAGAGCTCTGGGCAGGAATCACCTCTACAATCCCCTGATTCCTTATCAATAAAATATGAATGATAATTCCTCCCTGGCTAGAAGGTAGTAAGTTACAGTGAAGTGCTGGGCTCATAGGAGGTTTTCAAAAATGTCAGTTCCTTATTGACATATTAAGCATAGAGAACTACTTCACTAGTGTCTTTTTCCAGAAACTGCATGCATGAGTGAATCTAGAAACTTAGGTCACTTTGTAGAGGGAGGAGGCACACCAGCGCCATAGTCAGGATGCTGATTGGTCAGCCTGATCTTTTAAAGCTAAATCAGGGTTTGGGCTGGGCTGAAGCTAAGATGATCTCTGGAGACATCAGACTTCTGGGTAGCAATTAAGAGCATAGGAGAAGGAAGAGGGAAACAATTCTCTCGAGTCAGTTGACTACTCAGAAAGCCAGGATACCGAGCTCAGAACTGCTTTCCTTGAGAACATAATGGCTCAGAAACTGCCCCAGGTAACCATGACAACAATTCAGCAGCTCTATTTAGGATTTCCAAAGAGATCAACAGTTGCAGATGAGTGCTGGCTTGAAAACTGTTAGCAGAAGAGAGCCCCTCCCAAGAAACATGCTCACTGGGAAGCTTTCAGGTTGCAGAGAAACGAAGCTATCCCTGAGCATTAAGGAGCTACCAGATTATTTTTTATTAAACCTTAAAAAAAAAAAAACCCAAATCTAATCTCCCTTCCTATCCATTGAGAGCTGACACACTTTCCAAGAAGTTGTAGGCTAGTGAATGGACTCTGCTGGCCCAGCTGCCTTTGGGGTTTGAGGTCAACCAGACCCAAACTCAGAGCCCCCCTAATATTTCCTTCACCAGCCTCTTTTAAACTTGACAAGTGGTATAAACCGCACCCCATAATCACACAGCATGAACTCTGCCCCATGCTAGCTAATGTCTTCCACCACTGCCCTTGAAGCAGACATGGTCTTCTCCAAACAGCATACACCCAAGCTCCTCAGAGGCCTGTCTGATGACTAGCAATCAGAGCCGCCACCCAAGGTTGCCTAGGTTGTGCACTGTGCAACTCCATAAGGTACCACAGACTATGATGTGAATGCCACTCCCCTGGAGTTGCACAGTGCAGTCTGCTTTGGTTCATTTCCATGAGACACCAATGCACATTATGGAAATATGACACGTATACAAGGCCAACAGATACTACCATATATTACATGAACACGTGCTTATCACATGCAGAAATATGCAAAGCAGTTGATCTTTTTAGATTTGGCGGCCCAGGTCTGTAATGGAACTGAAGGACACGGTGTCCTTGGTGTTGTCCTGGGTGCAGAGCTGTAATGAGAAGACAAGTCCGGGCAAGTATATGGTCCAGTCCCCTAAGAGATTAATACCTAGCAGTTATTTTGCCTAGCAGCATTAATAAGCATTCTAACATAGTAGAGGAATATATATGTTACTGAAACAAAAATATATATAATAATTACATTCCAAAGCAGGTCCTGTGAAGTTAGGGGAAGAGGAAAAAGATGAAATTACTTGTGGAATATCCTCTTTTCCAAGAGTAGAAGCTCACTACCAGAAGGCAACCTGGACAGAAATAGAACCAGGTCCTGAAAGCAGAGTTTATTAAACTCACCTCTGATCTTCACCTTGTTTCAGTATTGGAAAGTGGGTATATTTACTTGGAAAGCACCATTTTTTTTTTTTTGCAGTTAATTACTAGGTTACATTTTCTCCTTTTGTTTATTGTTTTATAACCTGCACAAGCCCTCTGTGTTTTAAAGACTATTTTTTCCTACTTTCCCATTTCTGATATTATCATTAATATGAAGTTAACAACCCATTGTGGTGGTGACTGATGAAGCCAGTTCTTCCAATGCACTGTTACTGAATGAAAGATTTGCAAAAGTCTAGGACAGAGACATGCTTCACTTGAAATCACCAAATCCTGGCAAAGATTTAGGTGAGGTTGACCTTCCAAACTGTGACTTGTATCACATGGAATGACTTGGATTCTTTTGTGGCTCCAGTCACCTACGTGGATGGGCAGTTGACCTAGATTACCCCTGGCTGTTTTGACTGGACACACTTCACTTCCCTGTATTAAAACCACAGCCAGGCAGCCGAACTGCTGCCATCTCACACGCTGTAGCTAGACTAGGGGATTTTCACCTGCAGTGCTGGAAAAAGCCTTTTGGAGCTTGCAGAGAATCTGCAGAGTCCAGAGGTCAGAGATCTAGGAGTCAGAGACCAAAATTCTAGTCCCAGTATAGCCTTGAACCCACAGGCACTGCTCCAGTTTGATGATTTCCTTTCAGCCAGAATATTTACTACCAAAGGAATTTCATATTGGAACTGGTAAGCAGTAAAGTTTCAAAGAAAGTCATCTATTAATATATATTTTTTAAAAAACACTAAAGATGGCCCTTTTCTTTTATGTCCAAATTTCTTGATTCTCTATTCTTGGAGTGTATATATATGTATGTATATTTATATGTTTTGCCTGCTTAATCATGTCCAACTCTTTGCAACCCCGTGGTCTGCAGCTCACCAGGCTACTCTGTCCATGGAATTTTCCAGGCAAGAACAGTGGAGTAGGTTGCCATTTCCTCTCCAGGGGATCTTCCTGACTCCAGGATTGAACCCACATCTCTTGTGTGTCCTGCATTGGCAGGTGGATTCTTTACCACTGCACAACCTGGGAAGGGAAGCCAGATTCGTAATCATCCAACCTTCAAGTATAATCNTTCCAGGCAAGAACAGTGGAGTAGGTTGCCATTTCCTCTCCAGGGGATCTTCCTGACTCCAGGATTGAACCCACATCTCTTGTGTGTCCTGCATTGGCAGGTGGATTCTTTACCACTGCACAACCTGGGAAGGGAAGCCAGATTCGTAATCATCCAACCTTCAAGTATAATCAGTCCCCATAGGAACCCATCAAATGCAAATTCTCAGGTCCGGCCCCCACAATGTTCTAATTAAGTTTTTTCATAGTATTTTCTCATAAAGTTATAAAGATACAAAAAGTTACATAAAGTTACATAAAGTCTCATAAAGTTACAAAGATTTTCTCATAATAATGTAAGAGCACAGAAAATCCAAATGAAGAATAATTAACACAAAAAGTGCCTTTCTCACATAAAAGAAGTTTGCAAGAGTCAATAATAGGGCTGGTGAGGTAATTTTAAGAAATCATCAGAACCAGCATTCCTTTTATTTCATTGCTCTTCCCTCCTCAGAATTTAACTTCTGCCTTGGATGTAAGACTGTTGATCAAGCTTCTGCCATCACATCTGTATTCCAGACCAAAGGAAAAAAGAACGATACAATGCTTCTCTTTGAGGAAACTTTTCAAAAGACATACACATCACTTTCATTCTCTTCTCACTGGGCAGAATTTGGCATATGGCCACAGCTAATGGCAAAACAGGTTGGGAAATATAGTCTTTTATTTCATGTTGTATGCATTAAGTTAAAAAGTGATATTTTATTACCGAGGAAGCAAAGGGAGGCAGATATCTGGGGTTGGGTATGTAGTCCCAGAGAGGTTTCATGACTTGCTTTTGGTCTTAGAACCAAGTCAATGACCTCATTCTGCAGTTGAGGAAACAGGTCCAGGGGAGGGCCTTATCTAAAATAACTAGGTTATTTTGCCCAGGTATCTTGACTCAAAACTCCACCCTCTCTTCAGTGGTCCTCAGATTTTAATAAGCATCAGAATCACTTGGAGAACAAGTTAAATCAGAATTTCTGATTGAATAGGTATGGGGTAAAATACCTATTCTTTTGGGGGTAAAGCCACAAATGTGCCTTTCTAATGAGTTTTCAGGTGATGCTGATGCTCTTGGTGTCTTGAAATCGCTTTGAGAGCCACTGGTCCACAGGCCATCTCCGTGTGAATTTAACAAGCTCCTTCCATTGAATGTGACCAACTGAACCCCTCCCTTCACTCCCCCACCCCACCCCACCGCCCCAGCCCTGGCGCTCTTCCCATTTTCTCTGGCTCACTCAGTGGTGCCATGATTCATTCTCTGGGTTGCCTCAGCCAAACTTAGGAGTCGTTATAAGCTCCTCCTCCTGCTTCTCCATCAGCTAATGATTGGTCCCATGGTTTCTTCATTTTGCTACGTCAGCATCTCCCTTTTCTCCCCACCTTCTGCTTTGGTTTAAACCTGATTATTTCTCACCAGGATTTTTCTTTTTTCTTTTTGCAGAAGCCAGGTTTAATACCTGGCCTTGCTCACTGGATTTTTCTGAATAGTCTACTGACCTTACTCTATTGCTTAAATACTTTCAGTGGCTTCCTGATGCATTCATTTACGTTCTTCAAACTTCAGTGTTTTTCATCCCAGCCTTCCAGTTGTCATATGGATGTAGTTCCTACATTGTCATACCTTTAACATTTTTATAAACTGGCTTTAAAGAGCAAAGAAATATACAGTCTAGGCAACTTGCTTTGCCACCCAAAATGCTATAATCAAAAGGAAATTATCACATTTAAAACAATGAAAGCAAAATAATGGTGTTGAATTGCTCCTAGATCCTGTATATATCTCAAAGGCCATAAGTCTGAGACTTTCTCTTTGTTAAAAGGGAAGATTAATAAGGTTAGCGAAAAGTGCTAAAGACTCACCAGTCCAACCTGGAAAGGTCTTCTTTACTTGTGAAGGACTGAAAAAGAATGTAAAAGGAACTAAACTTCTCATTGTGTGATTCAAGATTATATACTCTCTTGCCTGTGTACCGTTTACGACCGTCTCATGTGCGCCAGTGGGAAGGGAGCCGTTGTCTGAAAAGCACCGCCGGATTCCTGAAGGTGGTACCCCACGCACCTGATGAACTAGTACCCGCATAACATTTCAGCATCATCACCTGCAACTCTCTCGAGAGCACTGTTCCAGCCATTCTGAAAAATCTGAGGTTCTGTGAACTTACAATGTCAGGAATACTATTTGCTGAAAGTAACAGAATGTATGAGTAAGACTGACAATAAGAGATGATTTTCCTTGCACATGAAGCAGTCTAGAGGTGAGCAGTTGCTGATGCTGGCTGGTCAAGTGTGACAAGGCTATAGGCTGGACTCTCTGGATGTTCTTGCCCTTGCCTTCAGGGTCTTAAGGTGTCTTCCACAGCCCCAGTCATCACACCATGGCATTCAGAAGCAAGACACAGAGGGCTTCGAAGAGCTGAGCATTTCTGGTCAAGAGCTGTCCTCTGATGAGGGAGGAAAGGTCTTTCTCAAGGACCCTCCAAGCACACTTCCTGTTATATATTTATGCTTAAGATGGGGTCACATGCTTTGATCTAGACCAAACCTGGACCCACCTTCCCTGAGACCCAAGGACCCCAATGTGAAATAAACAAAAGCAGAATTCTCCTAGCAAAAGAGTAGACAAGTTTCTGGACGATTCAACAAATGTATCCTATGCTCACCACACAACTTCCTTAGGCAGACACCTACCGGGGAAGCTTGGACTCAAGCAGCCTCACTTCCTTCCCTGAGCCCGCCTCCCCGCCCCAGAAGAAGTGGGCATCTTCTCCTAGGTTGGCACAGACACTTGGTCACATAACTGAATATTATGTAATTGACTAGATCACACCCACTGGAGTTGCTCTTCCAAGTCAGGAACTTCTCTCTTTTGTATCCCCTGAGCCTGGCATTATGCCCAGCACACAGTAGGCCTTTAATGAGTGCTTGTTGGATTAAGGTTTAATTAATCGATTTTCTTGATATGAGTCATAACAAAGTTCAATGTAATGAATGTTAGGTCGACTTTAACAACAAGCCTTGGAAAATTTGGGAAATTTCCTAATAATGTACGTCAAGTTTCCATTGACATAAAACTTCTAAAATGCTCCTCATCTTACAGCAAATCTATCACTGTAAATCCTGGCAGGTGGTTTTCATAAACTTAGTAAACCACTTCAGTCTCGTGTAAAGCACATTATACAGGGTAATAGCTTCATTTGGCCGAGTCAGCTTAGGTGCAGTTCCATGATTGCATTAAGCTAGTCTTTATTGATATACCTTAGTGTTAAACTGCCTCTTAATGAAGCAAATTGCCTAAAAGCCATTGAATAGTGCACATACACACATGTACACATATACAGAGTTATCACCTGAAAACAACAGCAGAAGCAGTAATTATGTAATATTAACGATCAATATCTCACACAATTGAAGGTGCCAGTTTCTAATGTAGCTGAGTTGATTCTCAGTAATGGGTTTCTTGAAATGACCTGGCCCCCACAGAAGTACCTTCAGGTTCAACAGCCCATGTAAAATATAATAAATGCATAAATAATTTAGCAAGGGAAATAGGTAGCATTATGGCTGCACTTCTGTGCTGCTGTTATTTAAAAGCCTGGCAGCTTGGTAGTTAGAAACCACTATGTCCAGGGGTGTTGTAATTCACCATTTGCTCAGAGTTGAAATGAGGCAGAGGAGAGCTCCAGGCCCCTAGCTCATTTTTTATTTAGAGGCAATTTTTTTCATCCATTTGGCTATTTAAGTTCCAAAAATAGAAAGAGGAAAAAGAAATAAACACGCTTCAAATTTAGAACTTTAGAGGCTAGTTGGAGTCCTCTTAGGTAGGCTCTGGGATGTGTTTTTTAAGCAACATTTTATAAACTTGTAAGTGCATGGGTGTGAGTTTAAAAGTTAGTTTCATTGTGTGTGTGTGTTTCATCTATTTATGCCAGTTTATGAGGCAGTGTTTTTCAAATTTTAGTCTTTATATAAACTCAGACATATAATTTCTGCTTTATTGTTATATGATCCATCTTACTTATTATTCACCCAACATCATTTGTAAATGGACTCAGTTTTTTTAGAACTTAATAAATTTAAAAGGAAAATCCTGTATCACTAACGTAAATAGAAAAATCAATACACCATGCCATAAACAGATGCTGTCATTTATTTTTTTTTTCCTAACACACACTAAATACATATTTGAGTCAAAAAATACCTAGTAACTGAAATAAGAGTTCCTCTGTGCTGTCTAAAAACATCTTGAGAACGGTCAGTGGCACTTTTAAGGAAGCCTGGCTTACTGGTCGAGTAATAGTATTGCTAAGGAGCATACCCTGTGCCCAAGGGGTGGCCAAGACAAAGCCGGGGGAAGGGTAGGGGCTAAAGCTTGACTGCGCAGGTCCCGGGGTCCATCCACCTGCACAAAGTTCGTTTCAAATCAGGCAAGACTGGTTCAAGTTGACCTCTGACATTTGTCAGCTGAATGTCCATCTTGTTATTCACCCAGCATCATTTGTAAAGGGACTCAATTTTTAATGTTTATTTTTTCATCTCTCTGAGCCACAGTTTCTGAATCTGGAAAAAGGAGATGTTTAAAAATTAATTAGTTGAGAGGATTATAGGAGAGAATACGTGTAGAGCTCTTAGCATGGTGCCTACCTATAGCAAGGAACCAAGAAATGTCACCTATGGTGATGGTTCATTTGTGACTGGGGAGATGTGGGTCATCACAAAGAACCAACCACCAATGAACTCAGTCCAGAACCAACAAATGTGCTAGGTGTGCACCATATGACAGGCTCTGTGGGAGGCCCTAGGGACATGGAGGGAACTTGAAGTGACAGATGTGTATAAACCTAATGACAGGGGTATAGGGAAGTGCAGTGAGAGGTATATGCCCAGGTTATTATGGCAAGCCAGAGGATGACGTGATAAAAGTCAGTGTCAGGAAAAAAAAAAAAGTAGAGATCCAAAAATCAGGCCTTTCCTGATAGCTTAAGGGGACATACACTCATCAGTACTAGGAGGTACCAAGTAAATTAGATTTCTACTGGGGAACAGAAAGTGCATGAAATTCAAACACATATATGGTGATGGAGGCATATCATTTACTTATGGGCTAAAGGGACATTAATGAACTGGTGAGTATCATTTTCAAAACCAAATGGTGGTCAAGCAACTTGTGAATGGAATTTTCATTTTCTTTCCTTTCATAGAGGTCACAGTGGCTCACAGATAGTTTTCATTTGACCGGCAGAATGATTTTCATGGTTTTTTTTTTTTCATTATTATCATTACTTGGTAATGTAAAAATTAGGCAGTTTCATAAGAAAGCCCAGATTGGTGGTCTGTCTTTTAAAAAAGTGGAAGAGGCAACCATCTGAATCCATTCCCCACATATGGCAGTTTACGGCTGGCGTTGCACAGCTGCTGCTGTTGGGACATTTGCTCTATAGCACAACACAGTCCCAACCTTCCCAAGGCAGCGGTGCTGCCCTAAGGCTCACACACACGGGGCCCCTGCCCTTGGCCCCATGTAGCCAAGGGATCCCTGCACTACCCCTTCTAGACCTGGGATTCCCTGCCCACATGACCCAAGCCTGCTCCCAGAGCCTGCAGAGATCTCTTCCTCAGAGATCGCTTTCTCGCAAGGGGTAGCCAAGACTAAGTTGGGTAGAGACAAGGGACCGAAGCTTGAATGCACAGGTCCCAGGGTCCATCCACCCGTACACAGTTCCTAGCTGCGGTGGAGGAAGTCAGGCCTGAGAAGAGCAGATGCGCTGTGTTGAGCGGGCTTGGGGAGGCCTTTGGCATGGGTACCAGTGTTCTCCATCATCTTCAGGTAAGGAACTCTGAGGAGTCTGAGAATTCTACATTTGAACTTGGCCTTCCAGGTCAGTATAAAGGTACATTTGTCAAAGGAGGAGGCTAGAAGTTACTTCAACTTGTTAACTTGATTTCTGACTTAAGTATTGAGTTATCTGGTAAATGGACTTCCATTTAAACTTTTTCCCAGGGCCTGTAAATGTGAGCAAATATTAGAAGTGGGTCTGCTGGTGGACTTCATTTCTTTCTCCTTGCTGCCTGGCCCCCATTCCTGCCTGAGTTTGCAGTTCCCACTAGAACTGTGAGCTCCGTGAGGGTGGGGAGTGTACCTGATGTTCCACCTTATCCCCTCATCCCGAGCATGGTGCTCGGCTGTGGTACCCGATTCATACTGGATGAGCGACTGTCTAACCTGAGAGGTTAGTTCAGCTGAGTCCTCTTGGAACTATCTTCTTCTGTCATAGATGTCCACACATCACAAATTATTTAAAATTGTCTTCTTACAAACTTCATTAATTGCTAGAAGTAGTTTTGGTTGTTTCTGTGTTTCTGACATAAAATGAATGTGNAGAAAGAGAGGAAAACAGTAGAATGGAAAAGACCAGAGATCTCTTCAAGAAAATCAGAGATATCAAAGGAACATTTCATGCAAAGATGGGCACAACAAAGGACAAAAAGTGTATGGACCTAACAGAAGCAGAAGATATTAAGAAAAGGTGATAAGAATACATGGAAGAACTATACAAAAAAGATCTTAATGACCCAGATAACCATAATGGTGTGATCACTCACCTAGAGCCAGACATCCTGGAGTCTGAAGTCAACTGAGCCTTAGGAAGCATCACTACAAACAAAGCTAGTGTAGGTGATGGAATTCCAGCTGAGCTAGTTCAAATGCTAAAAGATGATGCTATTAAATTGCTGTACTCAGTATGCCAGCAAATCTGGAAAACTGAGCAGTGGCCACAAGACTGGAAAAGATCAGTTTTCATTCCAATCCCAAAGAAAGGCAATGCCAAAGAATGCTCAGACTACCACACAGTTGCACTCATCTCACACTCTAGGAAAGTAATGCTCAAAATTCTCTAAGCCAGGCTTCAACAGTACCTGAACCATGAACTTCCAGATGTTCAAGCTGGTTTTAGAAAAGGCAGAGGAACCAGAGATCAAATTGCCAACATTCACTGGATCATCAAAAAAGCAAGAGATTTCCAGAAAAATATCTACTTCTGTTTTATTGACTACACCAAAGCTTTGACTATGTGGATCACAACAAACTGGAATATTCTTCAAGACATAGGAATATCAGACTACCTTACCTGCCTCCTTTGTATGCAGGTCAAGAAGCAACAGTTAGAACTGGACATGGAATAACATACTGGTTCCAAATTGGGAAGGGAGTACCTCAAGGCTGTATATTGTCACCTGCTTATTTAATATATATGCAGAATACATCATGCGAAATGCCAGACTGGATAAAGCACAAGCTGGAATCAAGATTGCCAGGAGAAATATCAATAACCTCAGATATGCAGATGACACCACCCTTATGGCAGAAAGTGAAGAACTAAAGAGCCTCTTGATGAAAGAGGAGAGTGAAAAAGCTGGGTTAAAACTCAGCATTCAAAAAACTAAGGTCATGGCATCTAGTCCCATCACTTCATGGCAAAGAGATGGGGAAACAATGGAAACAGTGGCAGACTTTATTTTCTTGGGCTCCAAAATCACTGCAAATGGTGACTGCAGCCATGAAATTAAAAGACACTTGCTCCTTGGAAGTAAAGCTATGACCAACCTAGACAGCATATTAAAAAGCAGGGACATTACTTTGCCAACAGAGATCTGTCTACTCAAAGCTTTGGTTTTTCCAGTAGTCACTTATGGATGTGAGAACTGGACTACAAAGAAAGCTGAGCACCAAAGAATTGATGCTTTTGAACTGTGGTGTTGGAGAAGACTCTTGAGAGTCCCTTGGACTGCAAGGAGGTCCAACCAGTCCATCCTAAAGGAAATCAGTCCTGAATATTCATTGGAAGGACTGATGCTGAAGCTGAAACTCCAATACTTTGGCCATCTGATGTGAAGAACTGAGTCACTGGAAAAAACCCTGATACTGGGAAAGACTGAAGGCAGGAGGAGAAGAGGAGGACAGATGATGAGATGGTTGGATGGCATAACTGACTTGATGGACATGAGTTTGAGCAAGCTTTGGGAGTTGGTGATGGACAGGGAAGCCTAGCATGCTGCAGTCCATGGGCTCACAAAGAGTCAGATATGACTGAGTGAGCAACTGAACTGAACTAATATATACGTACACACATGAGCATGCACACAGCATGTGCACACACATGTACATGCACACATATGTCCACATAGGTACACACTACACACACATCATATACACATGCTTACACACGTGCACACACATGTACATACAAGTATGTGCACATATACACACATACTTGTGCAGACACATACATACGTGCATGTACACACTATATACCGTTACACAGATTTATGTAATACATATTTGCACGTGCATATATACATGTACATGCACAGGTGTACACACACACACACAGTGAAACAGAATCACACACACAGTGAAACAGAATCAGTGCTGGGAACATACCATATCCCAAATGTCTCCCTGATGGGCCTGCACCCAGACGTCTACAGTGGGAGATGAATGGGAGAATGCACGTGAAGGGCCCCCAGGGCGGTGATGCTGACCCCTTTGCTCTCCGACTGTGAGAAACAGCTTCACACGTGTTTTCATCGCTCTGTTTTTTTACCACCTTTTCAGAGGAGACGGGTAATGTTACACAGATTTCCAAAATGAAGTTTTGGTTAGAGAAGCTCTTTTGTTCCTCTTTCCATGCAAATCTGTGGGGCAGGAAGTTATCCTTGTCTTCTGAGGGACTAAATTTGTCAGTCTGTGTGGCTAACCATTTTATTCCATTTCTTTGCCCATGAAAGACTGGGATGGGGTAGGGGAGGATCTCAGTATCAGAAAGCTGGAACTGTATGCATTTCCTCTACATAAGAGAAATTATCAAAGCATCCTGATTAGAGTGGGACCCTGATTTTCCAACACATGGCCCCAGAATGTTCCTTGTTTAATTTCCAGGCCTATGCATTTGTTTATAACATCCTGTTAAATTGGAAGTACTGATTCCAGTGAAGTTTTGCCTTATAAGAGCATGCTTCTCATCAGAAAAACAAGTATTGTATATTAACACATATATATGGAATCTAAAAAATAGTATTGTTGAACCTATTTGCGGGGAAGGAGTGAAGACACAGATGTAGTGCATGGACTTGTGGACACAGTGAGGGAAGGAGAGGGTGGAATGAATGGAAAAAGTAGCATCAACATGTACACACTATCCTGTGTAAAACAGATAGCTGGTGGGAAGCTGCTGTATAACAGGGGGCCCAGCCTGGCGTTCTGTGATGACCTGGAGGGATGGTAGGGTGAGGGGAGGGAGGCTCAAGAGGGAGGTGATATATGTATAATTATGGCTGATTTGCCTTGTTGTACAGCAGAAACCAATACCACATTGGCAAAACAGTTTTCCTCCAGTTAAAAACTAAATTTAAAAAGGAAAAAAGCATGCTTCTCTGTGTAACTTTGTTATATGCCTATATATATTTTTTCTCTTAAATATGTAAATGTTTTCCTTCCCAGGTCCTAGGTGGAATTGAACCAACTTTGTACAAAGGAGACATCTGGTACACCCCTATTAAGGAGGAGTGGTATTATCAGATAGAAATTCTAAAATTGGAAATTGGAGGCCAGAGCCTTAATCTGGACTGCAGAGAGGTATTTCCACTCTTATATCTTTGTCTGCGTGTGCCTGGGCCACTAAATTTGCATATTTAATTCAGCTAGTACCTGAAATATGAAATCAGACTGTGCATTACATTGCAAAATAAATCAAAAACTCATGACAGTAAAAGTTACTGCCTTGTTGTAGATAATTTTATATCAATGACCCTCCCTCTAATTGCTTCCCTTCAATTCCTCCTCTTGAAAAAGAGGAATTAGCATAAAATGATGAGTGAAAAAAGTTATATAGAACCACATCATCCTGACTTGATGGTCCCTGAACTCTGTTCAAGAGAGTAAAGTAAGCAAGGTTTTTATCAGAGTAAAAGGGGACTAAAAATAAGCAAAATGAAACCAGAAATACATCATCAGCTTTATCCTCCATCCACATCTAATCCCCCATTTCCCTCCCAGTACACAGTTCTCACTCGAAGAAACATTAGGATCTAAAGATGTGGGTGGCTGATGGTGCTAAGAGGAGGCAGACCTGGGAAACCGCATCTCTCGTTAACCTCGTTCACACCTCTCACTGCATTTTGGCTTCTTTGTGGCACATAATGACATGATCGTGATGATCTCCAGCATTTTCAGAATTGTTTTTAAAAACCACCAGCATTTCATCAGCATCGATTGTATTCGTACCTGTCATCATTGCCTTTCACTTTAGCCATCACATTGTACCATGAGTTCTCATATAGAGATGCCTCTGCAGAAACAATCAAAGCTTGATAAAGGGATTGTCCAGTCCCCTGGGATGGGGTTTCTTTCCTAAGTCTACAAATCTGTTTATTGTCAAAAAGACATTTATTTGCCACTGAAGAGTCCAATGGTAGAATCAGATGGGCTGGCCTAAAATAAAGCACAAACTCTGAATGTGTGTGTGTGTGTATTGGAGAGTATAAGCGCCTTTGGAGGTTTAATCCTCATATTCTTCATTCTCTCCTGCCCCTCTTCCCAATCTGCCACACTTGCCACAACAGAAAAAACAATAAAACTGCTATCGTCCTACTCCAGCATTTCAGTATACAAGCTTTTCTTACACACACAGGCATGATAATTTTGTGAACAAACAAGACCGTATTTAAATTAGAGTTTTTCTCAATTGACATTAGTTTTACACTTGAAAAGAATATGAATCAGTTGCTGTATTTCAGTTTCTCACAATTCTTCACTCCTCCCACCTGCTACCTAAACAAATCCTTCCTTCCTTTTGACCTGATTGGTGTATTTGGTCATATGACTCAGGGATTTGCCGTAGAAACGGGAGGATTGAATTGCCCATGGCTCACTGCATCCCCTGGCAGCCTCGCTCATCCAGTTATGTCCCTAGAGGCTGGCTGGCTTCTTTGGTCTTGGCCCACTGACCTCCACCTTTTCCCTCAGCCACATAAAGACTGAGGGGGAGAGCAGGGCTGGCAGTGTCTCTGTGTTGTAAGATTCTCTTATTGAATGGGGCTTTGGTTCCATTCTAAATGAAATATGGGGTATCTGTTGAAAAAACATCCTTCCTCCTCTTTCTCTGCTAATGAAGTATTACAGAGTTGATTTTGCATGATTTACATAAATAACATTTAGTGTTTCATTTCAGCCTCTAAAGACAAATGGGTCTTCCCTCTTTGGGGGAGGCAGGGGTGGGCGTGGGCGGGGAGGGTGGTGGTCCTTTACAAAATCCAGCCACTGCTGACTAAGAGAAAAGTCTTGAATTAAGCTGTTGATTTTGGTGATATCACCGCCCTTTTCTGGCCTCAGTTTCTTTATCTGTTGTGAGAACACTGGGTGAGGAAGCTCTTGGTTCCCAAGTTCTGAGAATATGAAATGAACGGTAGCCACTAAGGAGGTACCATGGCTACTGAATGCATGAATCAGAGAAGCTGGGTGATGGCAGGCTGGACCGTGCATTGATGTGGGTGCTGGTTGCTCACCTGCCTTCTCCCCTGTTCTAGTACAATGCGGACAAGGCCATCGTGGACAGTGGCACTACGCTGCTACGGCTGCCCCAGAAGGTGTTTGACGCTGTGGTGGAGGCTGTGGCCCGCACGTCTCTGGTGAGTCCCCGAAATGTTCGATGAGTCTCAGAGGTCATACCAGGTCAGGACCACATACTGGGGAGTACCACCGTGTATTCTAACAGTTCTAATCCAAGGGTTTGGAGGGTTGTTTTAATGATTATTTCTTAAGTTCATGATCTTATTCTTGGATGGTGGTGGTGTTTAGTCGCTAAGTCATGTCTGACTCTTGAAACCCCATAGCCCGCCAGGCTCCTCTGTCCATGGGATTTCCCAGGCAAGAATACTGGAGTGGGTTGCCATTCCTTCTCCAGGGGATCTTCCCGACCCAGGGATCGAACCCACATCTCCTGCATTGCAGGCAGATTCTTTACCACTGTGCCAACAGGGATGCCCACTTTATTTGATATTGCTGCTGCTGCTGCTAAGTCACTTCAGTTATGTCCGACTCCATGCGACCCCATAGATGGCAACCCACCAGGCTCCCCCGTCCCTGGGATTCTCCAGGCAAAAATACTGGAGTGGGTTGCCGTTTCCTTCTCCAATGCATGAAAGTGAAAAGTGAAAGTGAAGTCACGCAGTCGTGTCTGACTCTTAGCGACCCCATGGACTGCAACCTACCAGGCTTCTCCATCCATGGATTTTCCAGGCAACAGTACTGGAGTAGGGTGCCGTTGCCTTCTCCTTCTTTGATANTTTCCTTCTCCAATGCATGAAAGTGAAAAGTGAAAGTGAAGTCACGCAGTCGTGTCTGACTCTTAGCGACCCCATGGACTGCAACCTACCAGGCTTCTCCATCCATGGATTTTCCAGGCAACAGTACTGGAGTAGGGTGCCGTTGCCTTCTCCTTCTTTGATATTAACCAGCAAATAATTCCTTCACTTTAATCTCAGAGGTCTTGGATCTAAAGATTCAATGCTTTTCAGTATTTCAAATAATAATGTAGTTGCTATGATACTTTTTTTAAACTACGGAAAAATAAACCACTTGGTAACACATTAAATAGTAAACCAGGAATGTGTTTGTAGCTTTTAAACAAACCAAAAATTATGCTCCCTTTTTGGCCTTCATTCAAGCTCTGCTGGGATATTTTAACTCCTACTTCTGTAACAAAGTATGATTCACAGAAGACAAAGGTCAATCCACCAATATAGTAATTATTTTATGTCCATGCTTCGAAATACCATTAAAATCCTGGTAAAGGACAACATGCCTTGAGGGCCTGGTTAACAGTCATCCCAGTGTGACCCCAACTTTCAGTTAGTTCAAGCGCTAGGATGGACCACGAAACATTGATTGCAAGGACCACAGCCTCGGGAGGCAGATGGACTTGAATTTAAACTAGTTTCTGCCACTTATTAGCTGAGTGCCTTGTGGGGAAGGGGGTACTTTTGTGCCCCCTGAGAGCCTCTGTATTCTATCATGGCTTGTTGTGAGGGTTTAGGGTAACACAATGGGCGTGTGGTCAAGAAGTACTTCTATTTAAGGTCTAAACCCTGGTGCTACTGCTATTTGTTTGGGTACAATATGAATGTTTCTCTCAGCTTCTTGGGTGTCTTCATAAGCGTCTGTCCACGCAGGGCCACTCTTACAAAGTCACCAAAAAAAGTCTTTCTCCCGGTTCTGACTCCAGTGGGGCTGACAGTCCCACAGCTCCTCTGGGCTGTGGCCACAGACTGATGGATGGAAGAGGCACAGTGGTTACTTTGTCACAGGTGATGTAGCAGGAACAGAGAAGAAAGAGCAGGCTTTTGGTGGTCCTGGACCAAAACTTCAAAAGTCTGAATAAAAGTGCTATGGGAAATGCAGCAGGCAAATCAAAAGAACGCAGAGGGAAAACCAGAAGAAACACCAAGGTCCTTTGTGAACTGGGAGGTCAAGAGTACAGTGGACTAAAAAGCCAGAGCAAACCTCTATCTTGTCTAATATCTGCTGAATCAGAAAAAAAGTGGCAGGCAATGTTTTTAGTGCCTTAAATTTAGGAAACTGGCTGGAAACCAGACCATGCTGGAAATACAGTGCAATATGCTGCTTCAGAGTAAAAAATGTCCTCCATGAAATTAACGTGCACATCCTCAAATTTAATATTCTGAGCTGTAAGGGTTTTACACTCTGTCCCAAGGACACACTGGCAGCACCAGCATGTGACTCCAGCAAGCCCATGACCAGCCTGGGACTCTGCAGATTTCGTGACTTCAGTCAGAACCAGCGGGGCTATGGCGGAGGGGCGCTAGCATGCCTGAGGTCAGCCCAGCATGTGTTCAGCAGTGCCTGACTTTGTAAGAAAAGCACGAGGTGGAAGGAACGAGATTACGAAATGTGTTTGCCTAATCTAAAATTATCCGCTGGTTTCAGTGCCTGAATCAGGAAGGAGAGGCCCGGGAGGATGTTTGTCTTGAGCAGGGAAAGCTCAACAAGGAGGGGGGGGGATGCTCTCTGTCTCACATTCATGGACCAGAGATGTGCCTGAGCTTTCCCTCTGCTGGGTTCATTTTAGCTGGCTCTCTTCACGTGAGTTTTCTTTCTTAGTTAAGCAAAGGGCTGGCTTCAGAGAAGTAAATACCATACAGATGCCAGGCCCTGTCTCTGGGCCTGGATTGTTTAGATGGGATTTTAGAAATGAATAGTTTGTAGGCCTGTTCACTTCAGTTCAGTCGCTCAGTTGTGTCTGACTCTTTGCGACNACTAACAAAGCAGGTCTAACTGGTTCCATCAGCAGAACAAACATAGGCATCCAGTTCTTCCCTGTGAAATGGCTCCAGCATCCTCATCAGAGGAACACGTGCTTGCATAGGTCAGGGAGCACGTGGAGCGTCTGGTGATGAACAGCTGGGACCTGGAGCCAGCACCCTCATTAGAGGAAGCTGCTACTATTTCCAGCCTGCCTCTTTTCACTGAAAGCAGGTCATTATAAACACAGGGTGTTTTTTGCATATTAACCAAATTAAAAGAATAATATGTTCTCTGCTTTCATGTGCTATACTGATAAATCCCAATTTATGAATGAAACATGCTGATTAGTTAGTTAAGAAATAATTAGTCCCAGAATGTGTTTCAGAGTAGGGGACTTAATGAATGCACACACAAATACGGCTTCCTGGGTCCTCCACAGAGTAGTCTTTTAAAGAAAAATATTCATAAGATAGCATTCATGACAGACTAATGTTGAAGTAGCCTAATTTTATTTTTATTTGTTTCTCACCATGTAGGGTAAAATTTGGATGTTATTTGGTGCCTGTCAGTCTGAGTCACTTTGGAAATATGAGTCCAGGTGATGGCTTTTAATCCTGGATTGAACTTTCATGTTCAGATTGTCAAGAGAAAGAGTGTCAGCCCAGAAGTAACTTCTTGTCCTGGAGAGAATCTTCCAGTTCTATTAAGTAGACTTCATTTCTGAGGTCCAAAGGTTAATAACAAAAAGACTGGCAGTGGAAAGCTAGGGGTAGCATCCAGGTGGGATTCATTAGGTTTTCATTGTATTCTCAAGCTGGGAAAACCAATACCGGGTTTCAGACAAAATCTAAGTGTTTTGGCAACTTGGAATCAGAAGATTCCAGATACTCCAAGACAGGTAAGGATAATCATCAAGCCAAGGACCTTTAACCCAATACCAGCGACCATTCCTAACCCAGGAGGCTGTACACAGCACAACTGCACCTTAACAATACATGACAGATAACACTGCAATGTATATTGTAAAGACCACCCTAGCAAACACCTTCACTTGTGTGTAGTATGGTAAGATGGCTTAGCTTCCATTTGCGGGCCAAATCATGGTTTCTTTGATTGAGCCCCAAATGGAATATAGGTTTTCATTTAGGAGCTTGTTGTGTGTAAATCACACTGAACTGCTTTGGCCATGAGAGGCCTGTAGGAACAGAGATGAGTCAGGCTTCTACCCCGTAGATATTCCAGGGAGCAGGCCATGGAAAATTAGTGTTATCGTTGTTGTCGTTTTAATTTGTATAGTACAATTCACATAAGTGAAACCGTCCTACTGCAGGGTATGGGCTAACAGAATGGGATTTGATGTCAGACAGGCCCAGCTGTCCAGACTGTCATCATACTTCTCTGTTTCCACATGTGTATCTGTAGCTTTGGAATAACAATAACTAACACCGATATAACACTTACTATGTGCCAGGGACTGTTTTAGCTGTTTCGTATGTATCTTCGCTCCTCTAATCTTGGCAATTCATTGCCCTCTGACAGGCAAGACGGAACACAGTAGACAGCAATAAACGGCAGTTCCATTACTGTCTTGGGCTTCCCTGGTGGCTCAGATGGTAGAGAATCGGCCTGCAATGCAGGAGACCTGGGTTCAATCCCTGGGTTGGGAAGATCCCCTGGAAAAGGGAATGGCTACCTACTCTAGGATTCTTATTGTCTTACTGATGCTCTTCAGTATCATCCTCTATGACTCCCCATCCCACTGCCTCCACTTCGTTCATTCAACAAACGTCTCCTGACCACTCTGGGCCTCTAAGGGACCAGAGATAAAGAGATGTCAATAGTTATCCTCAATCTCTCTCCATCCCCACTCTTGAAGTATGTTTATCTAATGACCCAGCCCTTATAATACCATGAAAGTCCTCCCCCGACCCTGCCCCACCCCAACCCTCCTTCCCTTACCCTACTCTGAGTTCCCACAGAACTCTGCATGCATCTCCATCCTACTTCATCATCCTGCATTTTCATCATCAGTTTTTCCTCTTCTATCTCCCCTACATAACTGTGAACCCCTGCAGGGCAAGTTTGAAAGTCATGCATCTCTAAAGCTAGCTCAGGGCTGGCCACTAGAAAATACCAGTAATGGAGAGAGAGGGAGAAGAGGGAGGGAGGTGGGTAGAAGATCAGAAACCTGGAGAGAAAGGGAGCTGCTGTGGTGTGTATTTTTGGTCCATGTGCTGATCACTATGAGGAAGTGGCCACAGGCTATAAAGCTGTCTTTATAGACACCTCCCCCAGCCATCTGCCCCAAAACTCTGGCACAAGAAATCTCTGCCTTTCCTATAAAAATGTCAGCTCACATGCAAATTGTATATGTGTTTTGTATTCTCTGAGTTTTGCATTTGGAAGGGAGAAGTCTCTTGCTCCTGCCTGTGTCTGTTTCATTGTCCGGCCCTTTGAGGCACTGGTCCGTGAGTATCTGTGCCAGCGTGTGTGGCTGAGAATGGAGGCTTTATGTGCAAAGGAAGCAAGGCTTTTCTTTGGCTGCTTCTCTGAACCCAGCTGCCAGTCACAAAGCTGGCTGCCTTGAGCCGCTTCAAGGAAGTCTCCCGTCTGTGCTTTAGCTCTGTATTGAGGAGCCTGCCTCCAGGCAGGCCTTTAGGACATCCCTTGAGTCAGGAGTGTCCCTGGGCCATGGAAGGTCCACAGCCCAAGTGCCAGGCAGCATAAAGCAAGGCACAGAGCCCTCGCAAGCCTTCTTTTCCGGGAAGCTGTGTGCTGCAATGAAGAAGCGTTAGGAAGCGCCCGTGGTCCTGATCTGTGCTCACGGAAGCTCCAGGGGCAGCAGAGAAGAGCAAGGAGGGACGTGGCCCATGGCAGGTCAGAGATAAGAAAAGTGGGGGCCAGGTATTGGGGCCTGGGGAGTTGTTACATTCAGAATAGCAGTAGGAATGTCAGCCTGGGGACTTTGTGAAAGAGATCCTGTCCTGAAGGAAGTCTTTGAAGGCCGAGACCAAGATAGGTACTGGCCACGTGGAAAGCTGGGACTTGTCATCATAGATGGTCCAGCAGAAGCCTTTCCAGAAAACCTGGGTGCGAAACTGTCAACCTCAAACATCTGTCAGACTCAGAGAGGGGAACACAGTCTTCGACAGCAGCAGACCATTGAGAATTTTCCTATCCCCTTCACTTTCCTTCTCTGTCCCCATGTGATCCTTGGAGGGACCAGAAATCAGGTTAGTCAGCTAGGGGAGGAGCAGATAGACCTAACCCAGAAGATCCTGCTGGCAGCAGGCCCTGGTGAAAAAAGGAGAGAAGTAATGAATTAAGGCAGTTGCCTTGACTTGAAGTGACCACAGGAGCTTTTTGTTACCTAACAGTGATTAGAAAACTCATTTAAGACTGCTCATAATCTGATTCTAAAGTGAGGAACAGATTGCATGCTGTGAATATGTTTAAAGGGAAATTGGAGACAAAAATCAAGTTCCTTTTATAAGAATCCGGCTTGTTCAATGTATTCGATACATTGTTTTTACTTAGCTAGCACTAACCATCGGAGAAGGCAATGGCACCCCACTCCAGCACTCTTGCCTGGAAACTCCCATGGACAGAGGAGCCTGGTAGGCTGCAGTCCATGGGGTTGCTGAGAGTTGGACACGACTCAGTGACTTCACTTTCACTTTTCACTTTCATGCATTGGAGAAGGAAATGGCAACCCGCTCCAGTGTTCTTGCCTGGAGAATCCCAGGGACGGGGGAGCCTGGTGGGCTGCCGTCTCTGGGGTCGCACAGAGTTGGACACGATTGAAGTGACTTAGCAGCAGCAGCGCTAACCATGGGCTGAGGACTGTGCAAAACACCTTATGTTTTCAAACTAACCCACAATGAAGTCGGTCCGATTATAATGTCCCTTTTGCAGGGGAGGAAGCAGGTTCAGGAAAGTTAGATAACGTGATGCAGGTTGCAGGATGGATGGGGAGGAGCCAGGGCTGGGAGCCAGGCAGTCAGGCTCTAGAGTGCCATCACGCCTTCCCACCTCCCTGTCTCAGGAGGCAGATCAGACAAAGGCTAAAGTTGTCCAAGTATCTGCAGTTAAAAATACTTCAAGAGTTCACAGGAATTTTCACCAATCCCTTTGGGGAAGGACTTCAAGGGGACGTGCTGTTTGGGTTAGAATGACTTGGTTTTAAATATCAAGACCCACTCAAGCTAGCTTAAGGAGAACGAGGGGAGGGAAACATTGTCATAAGGATACAGGGATGTGTTTTGGAAGCCTGTTCCACCACTCTGCCTGCATCCCTGCTTTCTGCTTCTTGCTTCTCCTCTTCTTCGCACTGCACAGTCCTCAATCCTTTTGCAGATTGTGGCTGCCTGATTGCAAGTGCAGAGAAAGATTCAGCTAAATATATAGTAAATATCTGTGCCTGGCATAATCTTAGGCACTTGGGATTTAGCAATGCACAAAATAGAGGGGAGAGAACCAGAACAAGTGCTGCCCTTGTGTATGTTGGGGGGAGGGGTGTGACTTCCAGTCAGATTCTGATTGATCTATCTTGGTCAGCTGAACTCTCCCCAACTAGACCAACCAAATATGCCCAGGTGCAGGGTCACAGAGTACTACCTCAATGGCTGGAAGCCCAGCCAGAAAGCCGAGGTAGCTGTAGAATCCAGAGCTTCCGGTTCCTGAAGCCAACCTGGCCGGAAGATGTCTATCCCCTTGGAGCTGGTTCCAGCAAAACTCCAGCCCTCCATAGTGGAAGCTGCCCGCTGCTGGGTCCTACTGGCACTCCTTTTCAGGAGGGCCCTTCCCTTATTAGCCTTGTCCCAGGTCTCTTTCATGCTGGGATTGACACACACTGTCCCTCTTTTGTGTTGGATGAAGCCAGACCTTATTTTCCTGTTGCTTTTTGTCCATCTGTCCTCTGTGAGTGAAGGCTTTTAATGGGGACCCAGGGTCATCTCCCCCTTCCCCGGTGGGGTGATGGCAGCACATGCAGAGGACGGACTGTATGCTGGGGCTCTTGTCCCCTCAGATGGCGCCGCTCTGTGCAGCTGGGCCTGCCGACGGGCTCCCCGCTGAACCAGGCCTTGTTAAAGTGTCTTCATCCTTCATTGTCCTGCAGGTGGGGATGGCGATGAGCTCGGAAGTTAGGGTCCTCCCCTGCTTCCTGTTTGATGGCCATCGTGCTCAGCTTGGATAATGCCAGCTGCTGCTCTACAGTTGGCTGGGTTCTGGGCCTCCTGCCTTCCTACCATTTCTACAGCTTTTCTTTTTTTTTTTTTTTTTAACGTGAGTTTCTGCGCGTTCAGTAACGGAATAGATTACATCAGATGCTGTGTTTGCCAGCCTCAGTGCTAAGCTACGCACCTCACTGCTGCAGCAGAGGCTGATGCCAGCCTTGTTTATATTAGGATAGAGTTTGCAGGGCAGAATCCCCCCAGACAGGTTTCTGGAGGATCCTTGAGTTTTGTCGGTTGAGAAGCATGGTACTGTCGTTTCTTGGTTAAGAACATGAGTGTCTGAGTCAAGGGAGACCATGATATCATCCTGCCAGAGCTGCTTAATATGCATGACCCTACATATGCAATTTAACCCTCGGTGCCCCAGTTTCCTCACTTAAAATGAGGTTAATAATGCTTTCCTGGTTACATCATTGGAAGTTGAAATCAGGATAACGTATGTAAGGTCCTTAGCATAATTCCTGGCAAGCATGGTAAGGCAGCCATTGTTAATATATTCATTACATCCCTCCTAGAACTCTGTTCCCAAAGATAATCCCCACAGCCTTATAAACAGTGTGCTATCACCAGGCTTTAGAGTCAGAGAGATCTGCAGAGCTCTGACAATCACATATACCTCTGGCATGGCTGTGAGGATTGAGTAATTGTAATAAGCCTATGTAAGTTCTTCTACACACTGACTCACTGAATCCTCACAACTAATCTAAGGTTGGGACCCTTATTGTATACACTTTACACATGAGGAGACAGGCTTTAACAGGGGCCTTAAGTAACTGGCTCAAGGTCACAAGTTGGTAAATGAGGCAGGGAGTGGTAGAGTAAGCAGGTCTAGTCACCGTCAATCCCACTCTACCACAGGAGTTCAAATAAAAGTGGATTGTATTTCTACACGTTGCAGATGTAAAATGACAAGGCGACAGAGCAGAATGGATGTCTGAGACAGTATCTGTGTGAAGCTGTGAGTCGTTAGGGAATAAAGTCAAGCCAGTGATATGACCAAATCAGGTTAAGAATGCCTACTGTTTACCAGGTGTTCTCCTGAGGGCTTGGCATGTATAACTGCAAATTAATCCTGAGAACCTCCATGCCTGGTAGTTGAATAGGCCCCAGTGGTTCATGTGAATTCTGTCCACACGTGCATTTGAGGTTCCTAATCTCAGATGAGGCTTGAGAACCACTTTTCCTTAGAGCTGGGAAGAAAAGAGACTGTGGCTGGTCCAAACCAAAGAGCAAACAGGATGTGCAAAGATTTTGAAGGGCAGCTTCATCGTGGCCAAATTTCCAACCTTATTTTCCACTGGGCTGGAAAAATATATGCGCAGAGCAAACTGATCTCCAGGCTGAGAACCTGGAGGTGCCAGTCAGGGGCTGGCAGGAAGCAGATGGCACGCTCAAATTAGGCGACTCGAGGAGAGTTTAATAAAGGAGCCATTTACCAAGGTGTGGGGGAACCACAAAGATAGTGCAGTTACCCGGAGGCTGGGAATAGCT
The DNA here is from genome assembly GCA_006410615.1 of Neotragus moschatus. Lineage (NCBI taxonomy): Eukaryota > Metazoa > Chordata > Mammalia > Artiodactyla > Bovidae > Neotragus > Neotragus moschatus. Next base: position 355,903 of record SJYA01002616.1, on the reverse strand, counting down.
GAGTGCTGCCACCTGCCCAAAGCCTGAAGGGAAAGGGGACAAAGTGGTGACCTGAACCCTGAGGCAGAGCACTGTGTGGGGAGTCCCACCTGGGAGGAGCTGTGGCCTTGGGTACCACACAAGCCCTCGGGAGAGGGACTCCCCCGACCCACACAGCCCGGCAAGGCAGAGGCAGGGAATAAATATCCCCAACCTCAGTTTCCTCCTGCCTCCCCACCCCCTCTTCAGGCTCCCCATTTTTGGAGCCTAACCAGAGGATAAGGTGCTTCATTGATTCAGATCCACCAGGTCAGCCACCTGGAGCAGGCATAGAGCAGGGTGAAAGAGCGCGGAGTGTGGTCTGGATGGGCAGAGGGAAGATTTCAGGAACACTAGTTCTCACTGGTTCTTCAGGAACACTGGTTCTCTGGAACCACATAGAGGCTGTTGCCCCTTGCCACCAGGACTGGAGATTGAAAGGCAAAGAATAGTTTAGGACCTTAACGGTCTGCTCCTGGGATTGTGGAGGTGGATGGCTGGTACATCATTAGACTCCCGCTGGCCAAACCTGGGGCCTGACCTCACTTTCTGTCCCTCAGCACTTAACCAGTNAAAGCCTGAAGGGAAAGGGGACAAAGTGGTGACCTGAACCCTGAGGCAGAGCACTGTGTGGGGAGTCCCACCTGGGAGGAGCTGTGGCCTTGGGTACCACACAAGCCCTCGGGAGAGGGACTCCCCCGACCCACACAGCCCGGCAAGGCAGAGGCAGGGAATAAATATCCCCAACCTCAGTTTCCTCCTGCCTCCCCACCCCCTCTTCAGGCTCCCCATTTTTGGAGCCTAACCAGAGGATAAGGTGCTTCATTGATTCAGATCCACCAGGTCAGCCACCTGGAGCAGGCATAGAGCAGGGTGAAAGAGCGTGGAGTGTGGTCTGGATGGGCAGAGGGAAGATTTCAGGAACACTAGTTCTCACTGGTTCTTCAGGAACACTGGTTCTCTGGAACCACATAGAGGCTGTTGCCCCTTGCCACCAGGACTGGAGATTGAAAGGCAAAGAATAGTTTAGGACCTTAACGGTCTGCTCCTGGGATTGTGGAGGTGGATGGCTGGTACATCATTAGACTCCCGCTGGCCAAACCTGGGGCCTGACCTCACTTTCTGTCCCTCAGCACTTAACCAGTTCACACTTAATCAACTATTGAACCTAAATTTTTTTTTCTCTCTACAGCGATGAGCTCTTAAAGGCTAGATAGAAGTAGCCCAAGGCACAAGCGTAGGAGTGTCTCTGACTACAAACCCATTTGTGTCCTTCAAACCTGGCATAAATTTCACTTCTGTGATGTCTCTCCTGATGTTTATCTGTGTGTGTCCCACTGTTTAAAATATAGACCCCACGATGGCATGTTTTATTCATCTGCATATGCCTGGTGCCTGACACGAAACTGACATACAGTTGGATCTCAGAAATATTCGTTAAATCTGTAGGTCCTCCTTCTAGTCCTCAGTGCGTTCCAATTTAACTGACATGTATTAAATCTCTACCACTTTCCAAGCTCAGCGTTGGGTCATTTTCATATCAGTTCTCTAATTTAATATTCTCTATAGCCCCCATTATTATCTCCATTTTTACAAATGAGGAAACTGAGGCTTAGGGAGATGAAACAGGTAGAGCCTGGATTCGAACAGACTGCCACTTCCCTGGCCTATGCTCTTTCCTTTCCTGCTCAGAAGATATCCTTTGGTTGGGCACTGAACAGTAACTTCATGGCTATGCACGAGCTGACTGCTTGAATGAGCTCAGTGGAGCTAGTGTGTGTGTGTGTGTGTGTGTGTGTGTGTGTGTGAGCTTTGTTAAACTCTGAACATTACTGATGCTGCTGGCCTGTTCATGGTGCTCATCCCAGTTGGATGCCTGCTGCCAACTACATCACTCGTGGGTATCCTCCTGTTTAGACTCCCCAAGCCCACCCTGCAATATGATCATGAGATCAGGTCAGATGGATGCTGGATTCTGCCCCTGAATTTGGCTCTAACTTGCATACAGGAGCCTGGCTGTCGTGTAACTGACTTGCTCCCACTGATTCAGAACACACCTGTTGCTGACAGTTTCCTCTATCGAATACTAAAAATATGAAATTGCCAAGTGTCTACCCTTTAGTTGTCCTGCAATGGAGCTGCCAAAATTCTAATCGGCCGATAACATCCACCTGTCTCGAAGAGGCCCAGGCACACCCCCACTCATCAAAGCCAGAATGAAAGGTGGTCCTTGTTACTCGTGTTCCATATGTGCTGAACTTGCATGTAGCTCTCACAATCCTCATAGCCAACCCTGTAGGTAGAGCTGTTATTGTTAACTGTGCTTTACAGGTGATACGCCGGGGGCTTCCGGGGGCTGGGCTGTTGGTCCAACATCACACAGCAGAGTGGGGACTCAGAGTAGATCTGGACTTCTGGCTCTTGCCCATGGATGGCACCGGCCCGAGGGAGCTTTCTGCTGCTTCTAAACCTGCTGGCCCCAATCACAGGCAGGATCACCTCGATTCCTGCTCATTACCTTCTGCCCTATTTTACAGAGGATTCAGGGCAGATTTGAATCTGGCCTAGAAAAACATCTTCCTGACCCCTCAGAGAGGGAGAGAGACACAGAGAGAGAGAGAGAGAAGAAATGTGTTTCTAGGCTGTTTAGAAACTGAGGCATTTCCATGAGAATGCCTGCTAGTCCTTGGGACACTTTAAGTGCCTCTTCCTGGGGCTCTTGTCACACTCTGCCTTGTTGATGTCTGCCTTGTCTCCCCTGCAGGCAGGGAGCTCTTCAAGGACGGTGTCTGTGTCTGACCCTTGTGTCTCCTCTCACACTCAGTCTCAGCATTCGTCAGCATGCACTGAGAACCAGTTGCACACCACGTTCTGTATCCGACACTTTCACAGTCACAACCCGCTTTCCTGTTTGCAGCAACCGATGTGGAGACAACGGTACAATTAACCCATCTTCCAGATGAAGCTACTGAGGCTGGGAGCAGGGTGGCAGGGAGGGGGAGAATTTGCACAAGGCCACAGAGTAGGAAAGAACTTGCTCAAGGTCATGGGCAGAGCTGGGAGTTGAGCACTGCCCGTGTAGCCCCACTATGAGTGGTCTTTGCTCAACACTGAAGCTGCCACCAAGAAAATGCTTCATCAGTGTCTTTGGTTGAATGAGGAAGAAGGCAAGGGAGGAGGAGAAGGAAGGATATTGAAAATAGCTGAAGAGAGCAAAATAAAGAGAGACAACAAACTATTTCAAAGCAGTAAATTGATGGAAGGTTAGAGAAATGGGTCTGGGGTCTAACTTCCTTTCTTCTAAGGCCAGGAAAAGACAGGCACACCCCTAAAATCAGAAAAACAACAAGGAAGCAGCTAGAATTTGAGCTTCTGGGTGGATCTTTCCCTGGGCTTTCTCTGGGGATGGACATGCTCCTATGGTCCACCTCGCAGTGTCAGAATGCATATCCTAGCTCTGTGTCCAAGCAGTAAGATTCTTTTCAATGAACCTGACCAATTTATAGATGCGACGTGCATCTGCCTATCGAAGTTAGAGGTTTCTGCCCTTGGAGTTAATAACCAAGGCCCAAATTCTAGATCTGTTCTTTCCCAGCTGCCCAATCTTTGATAAAACCTCTTATGTCTCTTAACCTCAGTTTTCTCATCTATAAAATAGGCATGGCAAGATTCTTCATTTCACAGAGGGCTAGTAAATCAGATTAAATAGTGAATATAAGCCCCTAACAGGGGCTTAAATATTTCCCACATTGTTCTATCTAATGCACTCCTTTTAAATGAGGAGAGGCAAAACAGTCCCCGTTGCTGTTAGTTCCAGCTCCCCACCTGGGTTAGCACATGGAGACAACTGAGGGCAGTGGGGCTTTCAGGGACTCTGGAGCCAGACTGTCGGGATTTAAACCTGGCTTCTCCATTTGCAAGCCAAGTGACCTGGAACAACTTACTTAACCGCCCTTTGCCTCAATTTTTTCACCTGTAGAGTGGGAATAATTATAGGACTTCCTTCTTAGAGTTCTTAACAAATATGTGGCCCTTGGAAGCCTGCCTAGCGACAGCAAGTGTGCAGAAGCTTTTAGTTATTCCAATATTGTCACTGTTATTATTCTGTACTGAGGGTTTCCTTGTGGCCGTTTCACTGACCCTTCCCCCTCTACCCCCACCTTCCAACTGCAGAGCTGGAGGACCCAGATCTGTGGAGCAGAGAGGCACTACTTAGACGAGGAGAGAGCTTCGTCATCTTTCACTGATGGCAGGACGACTCCTTATCAATAATTGAACAGTTTTTCCAGGAACCCAATCTAGAGAGTGCAGTGCCCTGGCTGCTGCAGAGCCTGGCTGGCTGGGGCTCCCGGAAGGCTCTGGGCACCGTGGGGATGGTTATCTGCCTGCTCTGTGGGCGGACGGGTCTGGTTGCTACTGGAAGGGCTCGCAGGGCAGGGTGGGACTCAAAACTCAAGCCTCCGAGCAGGGCCCTTGATCTTCCCCTGGCCCTGCCGTCATGGTCCCATCCTGACAGCCCCAAAATAGAAGGTCTATTCTGCACCCGGTATGCGTGAGCCCAGAGCCTGGAAGTCATTCTGAACACCTTCTATTCCCTCACTGCTCACTTTCAGATCATCCCTAAGTCCTGATAATTTTGTTTTTAAGTGTGACCCAAATCTGCCCCCTTCTTCCAGGCTCATTACCACCACCCTAGTCCAGACATGCTGGGGCCCCCACAGTAGCATTTCTCTGCCTTCTCTGACCCTCACCTGCAATCCTACCCCCACCTTCTACCCCACATATGTGCGTGCACGCACACACACACACACACACACACATACACACACACAGCAGCAGCAGCAGCAGCTGCTGCAGTAGCAGCTAAGAGAAATCTTTCTAAAATGCAAATCTGCTCATGTCACCTCCATGCCTAAAACCTTCAGTGTCTCTGTGCTGCTCACAGGACAATATCCAGCCCCTCCATGTGTCCTCAAGCTCAACTTTCACCCCAAGCTCTTCTTGTCTTCACTCATGACCTTCTAGACACACGACCTTCTATCACTCCCTGTCACAGAGCCTTCCCACCTTCAGTCCCTCCCCCATCCTGTTCTCTCTCCCATATCTGCCTCTTACTTATCATGCAGTTCTCAGATAATGTCACCTCCTCAGAGAAGCCCTCCTTGTCTAAAGCAGTGATCCCACACCCTCATCCCTTCTCTCCACAGACCCTGCATACTTCCACCATGAGACTCATTCCAACCACAGTGATTGTCAGTTTATCAGCTTCTTTACATTTAGAGTCTCCCTCCCCTGCTAGAAGGTGAGCCCAAGAAACACAGACCCTGTTTATCTTGCTCACAGCTGCATTCTCAGGACCTCCAGCAGACCCTGATGTTTGAAAAGTGGGCAGCAAATATTTATCACGTGAATGCACAGAAGCTAGGATGTCGTGTAGTGTTATGAGCTGAGTGCTGAACCCGACTAGAGCCCTGGGTTTGAGTCTCAGCTCCCTGTGTGCAGTGAAGCCCTGCATTGGACCCTCTGAAGCTGTAGTGGAGTCAGGAGACCTGGGGTCTGGCCTGGGCTCTGCCACTGACTGGCTTGGTGAGATCGGACTGCTCACCTTATCTCTTTGGGCCTCCTTTTCTTCATCTGTCCAAGGGGTTGGCACTGTCTACCTCATGGGGGACTTGTCAAGGTTCCTTGAAACGGTGGGTGTGGAATCTGGGCAGGCAGACAGAGACTGACACATTCTGGGGGAGGTGAGTCTAGGGTCTGTCAAATCAAAAGCAACCAACCATCCCAAAGCCTGGCAGGTGGCGCTCACTTCAAAAAAGCCAAGACAAAGCACCCACACTCTGCAGACTTCACCGAGTTGCCCTTTGGGAATGAGCTGCTGGGGGCTCAGAAAGACCTTGGGCCCTCAACGGTAGACTTTTCTCCTACAGCATAAGTGTCCATTATGCAAACTGGCTATAACCGGATGGTTAATTTAAAGTATGTAGTCAGTCTCACATGGCCCCCTGAGGGAACCACAAGGGTGATAGGCGAATGGCTTTGAAGTTGTAACCTTTGCCTTGAGAGACTTCATCATAACGCTGGCTGAGATAGATGATAAAGAGAATAAAAAAATACCTTGGATGCTTTACCCCGACGCCAGAGCTGACGGCCGGCCGACAGAGAAGTAGCATGTGACCCAGCATTGCGGCAGCTGCTGACATTTAGATTTTATGGCTGTGAACTTCCAGCTACAGAAACACTTTTACTGCTGGGGCTCCGGGAGGAAAAGTTATTTTTGTTATCATGACTCTAAAGCTCTCTAGTCCAACCCCCCTTATTTTTTTCTGCTATCGAAATAATTAATTTTATAACTATGACCCTGAACTCAGGATTTCATTGGCATTAGAGCCAGAAACAGGCCACCATTGCTTAGCGATCTGTGTTTCCTTGCTTGCTGGAATGTTCTTTTTCTTTTTTTCATCTTTGGAAAAACATTAATGAGGGTAAGGCACTTAACTCGGGGTCTGGTACATATAGTAAGCTCTCTGTAAACACGGGTTGCTCTTATTCCTACTCCTGTTTTATTAACAGAGTGTATATAAACACACTTTGTAGTCAACAGTCTCAGATCCTTTGTGGGGGATGAGATGAATGGTAAAGAAATCCTAGGGGTATGGGGTAAGTTCCAAGTGTCTGGATAGAGTGAATTTGGTTCCATTTCCTGGGGATCCTATATCCATCAGGTAATGCCTGTCTGTCTCTAAAGCTGACCTAGATAATCAGAAGCCCCAAATTAGATGGGAGAAGGAAATTTACATAAAGTAAGAAGCTACCAAGTAGCTCCAAATAACCTTATCACTTTGAGGCCTCATGGCAACATTGGAAGGTAAGCCTTATTTTCCCGACTTACAGACAGAGAAACCGGGTCTCAGTACAACTGAATAACTCACCAGGGGAATGGAGATAGAAAATGGCCAGGCTGGATTTGAACCCAGATTTTTATGACTCTTAGAACTGCAGTTCTCTGCTCTCCAAAATCAGCTCTCAGGTCCCCGCCACTGCTTTGGGGCTGCAACAAGTCTGAGCTTACAAGGTCTACATTTTTGGAAAAAGTAACTTCCTAAGTTGCAATTTGTGTTTTAGTGTTCATTCTCCATATTGTATGGGCTTCCCAGGTGGTGCAGTGGTAAAGAGTCTGCCTGCCAAAGCAAGTGACACAAGAGACGCAGGATCAATCCCTGGGTGGTAGGGAAGATTCCCCTGGAGAACAAAATGGCAACGCACTACAGTATTCTGGGAAATCCTGACTTTCCTGGAAAATCCCATGAACAGAGGAGTCTGGTGGGCTACAGTTCAGTGTTGCAAAGAGTCAGCCATGACTGAGCAATGGAGCATGCATGCACACCCTTCAGGTGGCAGGCAGCCCTGCTTCAGACCTCTGACTTCTCTTAACTGGTCAGACCTCTCATCTGTAATCCAATCCACAATGCTAGCAGAATCCAGTCAAAATAAGTTATCAGCTGTCAGAGCTGCTTAAATATTTCATGGTGGCCTGGATCAAGCTGGAGGACAGATCTCTCTGCTCTGGGGACAGACAAGGAAGCTAATAGGTCAGCCCTGGCACCAGATGTCCTGGAGCTGGGAGAAATGGTCCATCAGATGCGGCAAGCTGACAATGGATGCTTCAAGTTAAGCATCTTTTAAGGACAAAAATGCATGTTTATATGAGATAAAATTTTTCAATGCCTGATGTAGATGGACATTGAACCTGGCCTTAAAGAATAAGCTGCTTTGGTGTTTATATAAACATTATATCAGTCCCTGCATGATCTTCTAAGAAACACATACACACACGAGACCATGAGGCTGGCTGAGCATACCAATAGGCAGATGGGTGAATAGAGGCTCGCAGAATTTAAATGACATGTTCTCAGTTAGCCAGGAGGTAATGGCAACTTGGGGGATCTGAGCCCAGTTTTCTCTGTCTCCATCTAAGAGAAGTAACAGGTTATTGGAAAGATCTTGGAATCCAAAGAGAAAGGAAACCAAGGTTCTCTTCCAATCACTGCCTGTAGCAAGAGCACTTTCCCAGTTGGAGTTACAATTTCCATCTTCTGATGGACTTCTTGGGACTCGTTGCCTAGGCACTTTGTCCCTCTGCAGCAGATCAGGTGGGGGCTCCTAGAGAGAGGGCAAGGAGATACACCAAAGGATGAGAAAGCCATTCCAGTCCTGGGCCTGGAATCTCAGCCTAGGGATTACGGACATCATGGGCAGAGAAACCAACTGCAAACCAGGAAGCTGCTTATGTATTGGTTGTCTGTTTTTTTAAGGGTTTGAGTGCAATGACAGAATGCTGATGATTAGGACGAAATGTCAGTGAGATCAGTCAACTGAAGCTTGCCTCCTAGAGCTGGTGGGCCCACACTGCTAGGGAAAGAAGGAACCTGAATTTGAACAGAGGGAGGGGAAGAGTTCTGAAAGGTGGTGGCTAACAAGTGAGAGATGCCTCGGTTTGGAATGCCAGCTCTCCACTTCTCATTCACCCAGAAATTATTTCTTGAATGCCTGCTGCATGCCAGGCACTGGGCTAAGTCCTGGAAAGTGAGATGATGAATAGCCCTCATGGGACCTGCATTCCAGTTTGGGGAAAAACATTGTGGTGCCTAAACCAAAGGTTTCATGGATCCCAAGCGTTCTGCGGGAGACAGGACAAGATGAGCAGCAAAGTGCTCTTGCTACAGGGAGGTGACAAGGAATGACTTCAGAGGTGGACTTGAAGGATAAACTGGAGCTAGCCCAAGGGAGAGGGTCGAGCAAGAGGAAATAATTTGAGACTGTGCATACATCTTCAGCTGACAATAACAGAAAACCTGACTCAATGTGGCTAAAATAATAAGGAAGTTTCTGACTTCCCTGACTGGGAGTTCTCAAGTACAAAGGTGAAGAGTGGGGACACAGTAGTGCTCAACCATGTCTTCAGAATGTGCAGTCTTCCACGTGACTCTCTGCCAGCCCCAGCATCCCAAGGCTGGGTCCCTTTTATGGTTGTAGGATGGCTGTCAGCACTTTCAGGTGTATCTGGACCTGTGTCTAGGAGACAGAAGGAAGAAAACTTCTCATATGTCATTTTGAAGAGGGAAGACAATGTCCCTGGGACACCTTCACCACCGCAGGACACTTTTCTTAAATCAGAACTGGCTCACAAGCCCAATCCCAAACCAATCACAAGTGAAAGAGGTGGTACTACCCATGNAATATATCCCATATCACATCTTTCCCATTGGCTCAGTGGTAAGGAATCTGCCTGCAATTCAGGAGACACGGGTTTGATCCCTGGGTCACGAAGATCCCTTGGAGAAGGAAATGGCAACCCACTCCAATATTCTTGCCTGGAAAACCCCATGGACAGAGGAGCCTGGTGGGCTACAAGAGTTGGACACAACTGAGCACAGGGCACATAGCCGACATCATGGTCTTGCTTTAAAAAATAAGGTCAGGCATTAGGCCACCCAAAAGTCCCAGATTAAAGGATCTAACCAGGCAGAAGTCGGGGCTTCTGTAAAGGGTGCATGGCAAGGAAGCTGTGGGTGTACAGATGCAGCGTCTCCAGCAATGACAGGACATGGCCTGAGCTGTCTGGAATCTGAACAGGCATTTAATGAACAATGCAGAAGCTCCCCAAGGGCATTATAAAACAGTTATTCCCTTTTTATCACTTTATTTTCCGTTTAAATAGGCTGGAATTCTTTTTATAAGTGTGAATATTTTTCATATTTGGTATCGTTGGTTTTACGCATGTAATGTATACAAATGGAGTATCACGTTTACTTGTTTCCTTTAATCAAGTAATTTACATGTAACTGATTCATAGCGAGATCGTTATTGAAGATATTGCCATAAAATAATGGTTCTGAGTAATTTTAACCAAAATATTAGAACTGAAATAGAAAGTTGTTAAATCCCTGAAAACTCTTATCTAAGTCATCAGTAAGATAACGTGATTGTCATTTCAATGCCATTTTTGATTGACCATCAGAATCCTTGACTCAGTATATACATATCTTCAGATGCTTTCTGCCAATAGATTAGATTTTAGAATTATAAATAGGCTGATGTTCTGATTGCAGTAGGAACCCTGACTGAGAGGAGCCACTGCCCTGCAGAATTGGAGGATCTGGGAGGAAGTTGAGTCAGGTTAAGAGAAAAAGAGCTTGGGAGTCCTACTCTGTGTGCTCTTTTCAAGACTTCTTGTTATAAGAAAAATGGAATTGATCCTTTTTGTGTTTAACTATGAGCTGTATCAATGACCAACTATGTGCTCAGCAAAATAATTGCAACCAAGAAGAAACTCTTGCAACATTTGAAGTTCCCACGTTTAAACTCTTAATTTTTTTTTTTTAATGATAAACACCACATGTACATCAGGAAAAAATACTTAGACAACAAGTAAACAGTAAAGCATAGATTTTTCCACCTACCTCTAATTCCTGGTCCTCCTAGAGGCAACCTCTATTTTGGACTCTCTTCAATGAACAATCTTTATAAAATAAAAAGGCAATGTCTTCTTTGCTGATAGTGTTCTGATTGTTCCAAATGGAATTGCTTTAAAGTAACACAAGAGGTTTTTTAACTTTCCCCCTTTTCCCCAAAATAAACTTGTTTCTTTGGAGAACTGACTAAGTTTTCTTCTAACTGGACAGACCAGCTCAAGGTTAACCAACAAGGCTAGGATGTGAGCAATGAAACCTGGAGATACCTTGTGATATGGCTGTTGTTACTCTCACTGGTAGGCATAGTTGTCCCCGTTTGACTGATGAGCAAACTGAGATCCAAAAAGACTAAGTGACTTACCTAAGGTCATAGGAGAAATAAGATCTGACCACAGGTTTGGCAAGCTCTCTTCAGTACATGGAGCTGCCTTCTCACATATTCCAAGAAGACTGTAAATCTGTTTCAAGGTCAGTGATTCCCAAATTAATACATAAGTAAATGATGGAATCAGCTGATCAATCAGCTTCCAAACCTACTCCGTATAGATGATTTAGGAGGTTATTCAGGTAAGGTGCATTCAAAGATGCCTGCACACTTTTTTTTTTTTTGCCCCTTCTCCCATGAAGAGGTAGTGGTGGTTTACTCACTAAGTCGTGTCCGACTCTTTCGACCCGATAGACTGTAGCCTGCCAGGTTCCTCTGTCCATGGGATTCTCCAGGCAAGAATACTGGAGTGGGTTGCCATTTCCTTCTCCAGGGGATGATATTTCTGATCCAGGAACCAAACCCCGGCCTCCTGCATTGCATACAGGTTCTTACTGACTGAAGTACAAGGGAAGCCCTCTCCCACAGAGAGTCTATTTCAAATCTGGATTGTCTTGTGACTTGCTTTGATGAAGAGAATTCAGCAAAAATGATGCCATGAAACTCATGAGACTTGGCTTTAGATTTGCAACTTCCAGGCTCACACCTTGGAAATGCTCCCTGTTGGAGTCCAGCTGTCCACACCACATGGAGATACCACATAGAGAACAGAACAGTCAGGTTGACGGCCCCAACTGAACTCCTAGCTGACAGCCAGGACCAACAACCACCCACTATGAGAGCAAGTCATCTCAGCTGAACTGAGCTTCTAGAAGGAAGCAGCCTCTGCTGACACCATGTGGAGCAGAAGAACTGCTCAGCAGAGCCCAGTCAACCCTCTGAGTCATGAGAAATCATCTCTGGTTGTGGTTGTTTTCAGACACTGAGTTTTGGGATGGTTTGGTATACAGCAATGGATGGACCAAGATACCTACGTCATGTCCTTTGCCATATGATAGCTTACAAACAAATTTCTGGTGATCTCATATGCTGCTCTATACCCTTTTTATATATTTATCATCTGTGTAAATAGGCAGGACTTCTGATGAAAGCCACAGAAGTCATTTTTGCTAAGCAATGTCAAGATGTCTGAACTTTACAAAGACCTCTTTGGCTGTAACTTGGAGAACATCTGGAAGAAGGAGAACACAGGGAGGCAGGGAGCCCAGTTAGGAGGCCACCAGGGATGATGATGATGTCAACTTGGCGGTGGCAGGGAGGAAATACGTGCATAAGGAAGATACTGAAGATGTAGCTTTACNGTCTGAACTTTACAAAGACCTCTTTGGCTGTAACTTGGAGAACATCTGGAAGAAGGAGAACACAGGGAGGCAGGGAGCCCAGTTAGGAGGCCACCAGGGATGATGATGATGTCAACTTGGCGGTGGCAGGGAGGAAATACGTGCATAAGGAAGATACTGAAGATGTAGCTTTACACGTCTCGGTGATACAGAGGTAGGGGTAAGGAAGATGTCCAAGTTTCTGACTTGATCAACTGGATGGATGGAAGTTCCGATTACAGAGATCAAGAACCCTGGAGACAAAAGGGCAAAAATTAGCTTCCTTCTTTCCTTAGTGTGTGATAGTGCTGAGCAGTTGCTGGCTTCAAATCCACCCTCTAATTTATCCTCCAGCCTTAGGAGATGTGAAGTCTGGGTGATCATTCCAATAAGCACATCTGATCATGACATATTGCTACTTAAGACCTTCCATGGCATCTCCATTTTTTAAAGGTGAATCCACAGTCCTCCATGACTTGCTCCTTACTCTTCCAGCCTCCTCCAAAACCTTTCTCTGCAATTTGCAGGAACATGTGGGTCCCACCATGCACCACGCTCTTGTCTGTTTCCAGACCTTTGCTCCCATGGTTCCTTTTACCTGGATCATCCTTCTTCTCTTCTTTGTTCTGCTGAATCTTTTGTCAAGGTCCAGTCATCACCTCCTCCAGCAGCTTTTCCATCTGAGAGTAGGCGTCAATCCTCCAAGATCCAAGAATACCCTCTGTTTACTTCTGGAGCCGGCCTGCTCAGATTCCATTGTAATGGCCTGTTTATGCATCTGGCTCTCCCTCTGGACTGAGAATTCCCTGAGTATTTGTGTCCTCAGAGTTGGCGCAGAGCTGAGTGAGGGCTTTTCCCCTGCATTACCTCATTTCTTAACTATACATAATCGTCAGCATTTTTATTGTTGTTCTTGCTTCTGCTTTTGTAAGGGAATCCTCTTAGGGCAACACTATCCAAATGAAATCATAAATGTACTTAAAAGAAAACAACAAACAAACAGCATTTCAGAGCTGAAAAACTGAAGAAAGAGGCCCAAAGTTTATACACAGCTTCCCATGGTAGTGGTTTCAGCGAGAGGACAATGAGTCCCCGAGTAGTGTTCTACAACTCAAACAAGTCCCAGGGGACACATGGAGAATCTAAGGAGTGTGAAATTGCACAGAATTGGAGAGCTTCAGCAGAAACCAGCTTCTGGGAGCTACAGCAGCCTGGCTTATCCCCACCTCTTCGATCCCAGACCTTTTGCTCAAACTGCTGGCAGGCTGGGGCTCCCCACCCCCGCCATACACCCTGGGGTGATGCCCCCAGCCTCTCTCCTAGGGCTGTGTTGGGTGGCAGAGCAGGGCTTGGAGAGAAGTCCGAGAGCACCAGTACTACTGGTCCCATGGGAACACTCAGATTCTCTCCAAATGCTCCCAGTGTCCCATCCCCGCCCTTCCTCAAGGACACTTGGCTGCAGATTTAGGTGGTTGAAGTGGTGAACAGATGCCATGGGACCCCACCGTCAGCACTTCAGGCAGCAGATCCCGGGGGAGGCTGCAACCTGCCAACTGGGACGAGGCCAGTGACAAATACAGGTGAACTGGCCAAGGGTATGTTGGTAGAGAAAGGTGGGGGATGAGGCAGATCAGGGTGCCCCACTCCATCTCAGTTCACTTGCTGCTTCCCAGGTCCCACTGGGAGACAGCAATGGCACCCCACTCCAGTACTCTTGCCTGGCAAATCCCATGGACGGAGGAGCCTGGTAGGCTGCCGTCTATGGGGTTGCACAGAGTTGGACACAACTGAAGTGACTTAGCAGCAGCAGCAGCAGCAGCAGCAGCAGCAGGTCCCACTGATTTTTTTGCCACAAGAGAATGTCAGGCCAGGGAGGCCAGATCTTCTTTTGTTTCTTCAGTTGTACCCAGAAGTAAGAACTTTAATGTGAATCTCTCCCAATATTTAATACCAAATACGAATTGATAAAATTTTAAAACATCTCTCGCCAAACAAAGCACGGGCAAGGTGGTCTCTTTTCTACTGACAGCATGTGTCCAAATTAAGATCCATATCTGAATGTGTGCGTAGCAGGGACCTTTCCAGGTCTGGTTTATCGATAAAGCCACAGGTGGAAGGAGGTAGCAGAAAGATTTAGGGTGTCAGAAATAAATGGGTCTGAATCTCAGCTTCACAGTTTTCTAGGTACGTGGTCTTTACTGAGCTTTATTTTTCACACCTGTAAGATGGGTGCAATAATCGTTTGCATTGCAGGCTGTTGGTTGCCTGCAAGCAGTCACTCCCTTCTCCAACACTCTGACTGGTTCTTTCTAATAAGAAATAATTTTGGTCGGGCGTTGAAGCGGCAGCAGTGAGCTTACTGCACTTATTAGAGAGAGGACAATGCCCTTTCATGGAAATATCTTACGTATCAAGCAGAGTCAGAGTGTTCAGGCAGACCTTAGCTCCTTTCATTCTGTCTTTATTTTCACCGGAAGACTTTTGAAAAGGCACTGTTGTCCAGCCAGCCCAACCTGACATGAGTCCTGCCTGAACTAACAGTCTAAAGTATACCTGGACTGCTGTTCTCAAAACAATATTCATTAAGCAAACAGAAAGGACAGTGAAATTGCCACCGTTTAACTTCCCATAGAAGTTACTTCTCACCTCCAGCGTGTCTGAGGAACATCCTCAAAACATGAAGTATGGGATGGCTTCTGTACAAAATGTCAGCTCAAATCTTTGACAAATGTAATCGATTGAGACATAGCTCTGGTTTTGCAGTGGAAGGGCTTGTGATGAAGAATTTCCCTGTACAATCTCCCACATGGGGACTTTAACTTACTGCTGCTGCTACTGCTAAGTCGCTTCAGTCGTGTCCAACTCTGTGCGACCCCATAGATGGCAGCTCACCAGGCTTCCCCGTCCCTGGGATTCTCCAGCCAAGAAAACTGGAGTAGGTTGCTATTTCCTTCTCTAATGCATGAAAGTGAAAGTGAAGTTGCTCAGTCGTGTCCAACTCCTAGCGACCCCATGGACTGCAGCTTACCAGGCTCCTCCATCCATGGGATTTTCCAGGCAAGAGTACTGGAGTGGGCTGCCATTGCCTTCTCCAGAACTTAGTTACTAGACACCCACCTAATGATGCCCAGAAACTGGTGTAACTAAATACCATTATCTCCATCAGAGTGGAGTCCCTTCAAAGCTTCCCCATAACTTTCTCAGACACTCTTGGTTTGCTCTCCCCATGCTTTTTCTTCTTTTTTCTTTTTCATTGACATCTCTAGTCCTACTTCCTAAGAATTCTTTTCTTATTCCCCAAGCCTTCTGCACTTTCCTTTTTCAGGCTGTGCTGATCTTTCCTGCCCAGCTGAAAGGGCTCACGGGGACACAGTGTGGATCAGTAGAAATAGCACAGCAGAATCTCTCTGCAAAGGCTCCACCACCTGGCTCCCCATCCAGCTCTGTCCCTCTCTCAGTGGAGTCAATTGGTCTAGGAGACTTCCACAGCAGCCAGCCTCTCAAACTTCAACGTACATGTCCGTTGCCTGGTGATCTTGCTAAAAGGCTGATTCTGTCTCAGTTGAGCCCCGAGATTCTGCAGGTGTAAATTCTGCTGACCCCCAGACCACACTAGGAGTAGCAGTTCTAGACCTGCACTGCCAAACAAGACAGCCGCTAGCTGTTGAGGGGCTGTCAGGCATCTGAAAGGGAAGCTGGACTTAGCTGAGATGGGTTGTCTGGAATTCAAAGACAGTATGAAAAATGTACAATTTCTTAGGAATATTTTTTTACATTGCTTACAAGATAAAATGATAGTATTTTGCATATGTTGGGTTAAATAAAATGGGTTACTAAAGTTAATTTGACCTGATTTTTTAAACCTTTTTTTCCTTATGTGATCTAGGAATAAATTTTAAATTCTACATGTGGCTGGCTCCTGTAGCTCCTATTATATTTCTATTAGATAGCATCTTTCTAGATCACACTCTAAGCACACATACTAGGGACCATGGAAACCTTGCCCAAAGGGCTAAGAGCCCAGTTCTAGAACCTGTATAGACTTTCCCCTGTTTGTCCTCCCAAAGGCTGAGTGAGCTGCCCTTGTGCAAACCTGAAGGCCCAGTGGAGGCCAACGTTCAGCTATTGGAGGGGAGAGGGAGTAGGTGGTGGGGCTTAGACATGAGGCTGGGGGGCTCTCGTGCAGTATGAGGTCTATCTCAGAACAGGACAGGGCCCAGGATGGGGGCAGGGACCAGGCCTGGGGCTGGGGACTAGCTCTCCTATGTCACAGAATTCTGAGGCATCTGAGATTTCTCAATTCCATCTTAGCCTTCCAAATTGTTAGGCAGATATATTTGTAAGGTATGTGGACAGGCCGTATTTCATTTAACAGTTTGTTAGCTTGATTTATAACTTTCAATATTTAGACCTATGATATGTGTGCCTCTATTTGTGCTCTCGCCCTGGGCAAGTAAGGTAATGGCCACAGAACTTTGTAAAGGCTGATGCGGGATGTCTGCGGTGCAGTGGAAGCCCAGAGGAGGACGGCGCTCTGTCTGCTTTACAGGCACCTTGAGTAACGTAGAATTTCAGAAGAAAAAAGTCACAGCCCAAGGACCTCTGGTAAGAATAGTGGGAAGAACTTGAACCTGCCTATTTTTCCATGACAGAAAAACAGGAGGAATGTGCTGGGCATCTAGCTGCTGGGCTAGGGACCCCAGTGANGGGTGGCGCCTGTGGTGCCAGAGCCGAGGTCCAGGCATTGTGCTCCTGGTAAGCTGTGGGTAGTGAGTAAAGTTTTCTCCCAGCTATACTAGTAGCTTTGCTTCTTATCCTCGTGCACAAGGAGAGAATGACTGAGGGACTGAGATGAGGCAACACATACCGTAGGTATATCTGCAAGGCTGAAAAACAGCCTATCCTTCCTATGTCAGGTCATCAGATAGTGCCCTTCTCAGACCTGGATTGTTATAAAAAGGAACCCCTGGAGGAAGGGCATACTGCAGAGCCAGAAGAAAGCTCAAGAGCTCTCTGCCAGCCATGCTAACCATGAGCGATGGGCAGCCCTTGTGTGTGGGGCCTTGGGAACTGTCTACCCCATGCCACTACTGCTCATCCTTGATTGCAAGCAAGTCCCTGGGTTTCAAAACCGGAAATAGCTCAACTTGGGTTGCCGTTCCTGGCAGCTTCCCTTCCCGGCATCCCCTCCTTCAGACAACAAGGCAAGGCAGCTGTTCCGCAAAGAGTGAGACCACACCCTGCAGAGGACTCTGGGGCAGGGGACAGGATGTGCAATGGCCCGGTGGGGGGCGGGGGGAAGACCCTGGGAAGCGCGGCAGAGCTTCGGCATGGTCCACTGCATCTATGCAAAACATGCTTGGAACTGATCAAGCAAGAATCACATGAGAGGGAAAGGAGCATGATGGGAGTGCAGAGCTAGCCATGTGCCACGTGATGGGTTAGGATATTTTATTTGGCTTTTTTTTTTTTTGATGGCTTTCAAAGACCACCGAGAAGGGCACGTTGCCTCCCTTATGGGACAAGCTCAGAGTTAGTGAGTGGTGCAGCCAGGACTCACATCTCTCTCCTACTCCAGATGTCCATTACTTTCTCAGCCAGTCACCTGGTCGTCTGTACCTCCACAATGAACCCATGACTCCAGGAGGTTTTTTTTTTCCTCCACTGAGTTGGAGAAGCATTTAGAACAGTCAGAGACTGCCAGCATCTACTGCCAGGAGTTAAGAACAGCCTCGTAGCTGTGTATACATACACATATATGCACACACTTTGCATATTGCAGAGGATAATGAAAACATTAGGGCTTATCACTACGAGCAGCTCTACTATTTATCACACTGATTCCCCTCTTATATTAGAACAGTCTAATTTCCTTGAAGTCAGGAAGCACCTCTATCAGTTTCATCTTGTTCATCCAAAGGATGGTGCCCCATCAATATCTCACACATGGCAGGTGCTGGCTGTATTTTGCTTAAATGGAAATGAATTGAATTGCATGTTTTATCTGTGCTTCACAGTTCTTTGGAATTTAAAGGGAGCTGGTAGTCCACAAATTTTATTGCCTTGTCAATGGTAAAGAGCTTTTCAAAAGGGAACATTTTATTTAAACTCCAAGGGGGTTGGTAAACATGGGTTTGAAGGAGTGTAAAAGGGGCTCATTTCTCAGAGAGGTCTCATGTCTCATACATACACAAGTGAGCTATGCCCAAAGCTCTTATTATGCTTTTCAGTTTGGCTTTGATGAAAGCATGACCAACACCCTAGGGCCTCTCCAGTTTGTCTTGCCAGAAACCAAAGTTCCCAGCCATTAATCAATGTCTGGTCCCAACCAGGCTGAGAATAGGCCACTTGCCTGTAAAAATGTTCAAGGAAACTGCCAGTGGCTTCGGGTAAAGGTGGTGTGAGTGGGAAGGACAGAAATGAGCAAAGAAGCGGGGTTGAGTGGATAGACAACGAGAGACCATTGTCAATGGTTTCATCCAAAGCAGGGTGTGATTTTAAGAAAAATGAAAATAAAATAGAAGGAAAAGAGTAAGGTCAATGTCACTTCCTAGTTCATCCTGGGTTGAG
Organism: Neotragus moschatus; assembly: GCA_006410615.1. Classification (NCBI taxonomy): domain Eukaryota; kingdom Metazoa; phylum Chordata; class Mammalia; order Artiodactyla; family Bovidae; genus Neotragus; species Neotragus moschatus. The sequence goes on along the minus strand of SJYA01002616.1, from coordinate 337,196 downwards.
CTTCAAACAGTGATTCTTTGTGTTCAGCCTTTTCTATGAGGCAAGATGTGATTGCAACTGAAGTCCATTGATTAAACAAAAATAACTTTCCCTCAATTTGCTGGTTGCTTGAGAATACTCTGGAGACCTCACTTTTGTTTTGAGTTAGCCATTTGGGAGCTTGGCGCCGATCCTTGTACAACCATTCAAAATGAGTGAACTAGAAAAATGTCAGGAACTACACAAGGCCATATAGTACAGTTTAATTAGNGAAGTCCATTGATTAAACAAAAATAACTTTCCCTCAGTTTGCTGGTTGCTTGAGAATACTCTGGAGACCTCACTTTTGTTTTGAGTTAGCCATTTGGGAGCTTGGCGCCGATCCTTGTACAACCATTCAAAATGAGTGAACTAGAAAAATGTCAGGAACTACACAAGGCCATATAGTACAGTTTAATTAGTTTAGAGAGAGGGTAGGTCCCCTCCCCTTCTCCCTAAACATCACTCAAGTAAATTGTTTTTTTTTTTTTATGGTCTTGTTAAAATAATTTCATGGTTGCAGTTTTGTTCTCAAGCTAACTGAGCAGGACCGCGTGGGTTATTAAAAGGGGTAGTCAGCCTGGTGAAGGTGGCTGCACTCTCTGTGCTTGTAAAAAGCAGAGGGGTTTAATCACCTGGCTTGTGCAATGGCATATGAAAGAAACCAATCTTGAATGTCAGCACAAGGCTGAAGCGCCTGTTAATAACAGTCACTAGCTAAGAAATTCTTCTGCTGACTTTTATCAGGAATTTTCCATAGTAACTAAGGCTGCCCACGGCAAGGCGGCCAGTGGGATTTTCATTCCATCAGACACATTTTTCTGTTCATCGTGGTATGGAGAACATTACTTACTGGAACATGTGACCGGAGTTATGCTCTCTGGGAGTGGAAACCTTGCTGTTCCCCCTCCTCAGGGAAATTCCTCAAAAAGATTGGAGAACTGTTCTCTTTAAAGGAAGACATGCCACACTGGTTTCAAAATATTGGTCTGGTGCATTCATCCCCAGCTCCAGATCACCCTGTGTTGTTCCGTCTCATCATAGACATCTTGCAGTCACAAGGGCAATCAGAGCCCTCCCACCCGATGTGGGAACCAGGCTCTGATAGCACAGAACCATCACTCCTTTGCAGAAGAAATTGTCATGGCTCCCCAGGACCCATGGGATAAAACGAGATCTTCTAAAGCCCAATGTTCAAGGTCATTAACAATCTAGCCACAAACCATTGCTGCCTTTTTTCCCCTTTCCCCATGCCATCCCAGCTGGACCCCAATCTCAGTAAGTGACTCTTTTTGGCTTCCTGAACAAAGGTTCTTCCCAATCTCACTTCCATTAAGGTAGCTAGTCTAAAATAAATAAATAAAAACAGAAATAACAAGTATTGGCTAGGTCATGGAGATTTTGGAACACTTGTGTACTGTTGGTGAAAATGTAAAAGGGCCCAGGAGCTGTGGAAAACAGTATGTCAGTTCCTTTGAAAATTAAAAATAGAACTATCATACAGTTGAGCAATTCCATTTCTGGGTTTATATCCAAAAGAGTTGAAATCAAGATTTCAAAGAGATGTTTGTATATCCACGTTGATAGCAGCATTATTCATGATAACTCAAACATGGAAACATCCCATCCATGGATGAATGGGTAAGCAAACCAGTTATATACATATAATGGAGTATTATTCAGCCTGAAAAAGGAAAGAGATTTCACAATACGCTACCACACAGATGATCCTTGGAAAGATCACAGTTAGTGAAATAAGCCAGTCACAAAAAATCAAATGCACACGTTCTGTGGTTAAGTCTTGTCTGACTCCTTTCGACCCCATGGACTGTAGTCCACCAGACTCCTCTGTCCATGGGGTTTTCCAGGCAAGAATACTGGGAGTAGCCATTTCCTGCCTCATGGGATCTTCCAGACCCAGGGATAGAACTTGTGTCTCTTGTGTCTTCTGCATTGGCAGGTGGGTTCTTTACCACTGAGCCACCTGGGACCCCTACTTCTATGAGGTATAGAAAATAATCCTAGGGACAGAAAGTAGAATGTTGGTTACCAGAGGCTGGGGAGAGAGAGGAATGAAATGGAGGGTTATCATTTAATATAGAATTTCAGTTTTAAAAATTGAAAAGAATTATGGGAACGAGTGTGNAAAATTAAAAATAGAACTATCATACAGTTGAGCAATTCCATTTCTGGGTTTATATCCAAAAGAGTTGAAACCAAGATTTCAAAGAGATGTTTGTATATCCACGTTGATAACAGCATTATTCATGATAACTAAAACAGGGAAACATCCCATCCATGGATGAATGCGTAAGCAAATGAGTTATATACATATAATGGAGTATTATTCAGCCTGAAAAAGGAAAGAGATTTCACAATACGCTGCCACACAGATGATCCTTGGAAAGATCACAGTTAGTGAAATAAGCCAGTCACAAAAAATCAAATGCACATGTTCTCAGTGGTTAAGTCTTGTCCGACTCCTTTCGACCCCATGGACTGTAGTCCACCAGTCTNCATATAATGGAGTATTATTCAGCCTGAAAAAGGAAAGAGATTTCACAATACGCTGCCACACAGATGATCCTTGGAAAGATCACAGTTAGTGAAATAAGCCAGTCACAAAAAATCAAATGCACATGTTCTCAGTGGTTAAGTCTTGTCCGACTCCTTTCGACCCCATGGACTGTAGTCCACCAGTCTCTCTGTCCATGGGGTTTTCCAGGCAAGAATACTGGGAGTAGCCATTTCCTGCCTCATGGGATCTTCCAGACCCAGGGACAGAACTTGTGTCTCTTGTGTCTTCTGCATTGGCAGGTGAGTTCTTTACCACTGAGCCACCTGGGACCCCTACTTCTATGAGGTACTTGGAAAATAATCCTAGGGACAGAAAGTAGAATGTTGGTTACCAGGGGCTGGGGAGAGAGAGGAATGGAATGGAGGGTTATCATTTAATATAGAATTTCAGTTTTAAAAATTGAAAAGAATTATGGGAACGAGTGTGGTGATGGTTGCATAACATTGTGAATGTGTGTAATACCACTGAATTATACGCTGAAAGCTGGTAAAGACGGTACATTTTAAGTGCATTTTATTGCAATTTTAAAAAAGATATGACATAAAACCATAAAAATCTGTAAAGCAATTATCCTTCAATTAAAAAATTTTTTTAAAAGATAAAGAATGTCCTTCTCCATGTCTGTCAGACAAAACCCTTTTCATCTATCCTCTTTCAAGACAAACACAAATAGCATCTCTTGTAGGGCCTTAAAGGCTGTGCAGTGCAGGCAGGGAGGCTGCCTCAACAGCACTGTTTAGAACCACCTCCAACTGAAGCATTTATAGAAGGGTGTGTGTGGGTTTCTGTGTGTAATATACAACTGCCTTTTGAGCCATTTACCGTGGAGACAATGGTGACTCCCTAGAGCTTTGCTATTCCAAGTGAAGTTTGCACCAGCAGCCTCACGTGAGAGTTTATTCGATATGCATAACCTCAGGCCCCACCCCAGATCTACTGAATCAGAGTCTGCACTTTTACCGAAGCTTCAGGTAAATCATCTATGCATTAATATTTGAGAAGCCTCGGTCTCCAAGGGCCCAACTTCATGAGAGCCATCTTTCATTCCTCCATGGTTCAGTTCAGTTCAGTCCGGTTGCTCAGCCATGTCCAACTCTTTGTGACCCATGGACTGCAGCATACCAGGCCTCCCTGACCATCACCAGCTCCTGGAGTCCACTCAAACTCATGTCCATTGAGTCAGTGATGCCATCCAACCATCTCAGCGTCTGTCATCCCCTTCTCCTCTTGCCTTCAATCTTTCCCAGCATCAAAGTCTTTACAAATGAGGGTTGGAGTTTCAGGTTCAATATTAGTCCTTCCAATGAACATTCAGGACTGACTTCCTTAAGGATGGACCGGTTGGATCTCCCTGAAGTCCGAAGGACTCTCAATAGTCTTCTCCAACACCATAGTTCAAAAGCATCAATCCTTCGGCGCTCAGCTTTCTTTATAGTCCAACCCTCACATCCATACGTGACTACTGGAAAAACCATAGCCTTGACTAGAAATACCTTTGTTGACAAAGTAATATCTCTGCTTTTTAATATGCTGTCTAGGTTGGTCATAACTTTTCTTCCAAAGAGTAAGCATCTTTTAATTTCATGGTGGCAGTCACCATCTGCAGTGATTTTGGAGCCCAAGAAAATAAAGTCTGACACTGTTTCCCCAACTATTTGCCATGAAGTAATGGACCAGATATCATGATCTTAGTTTTCTGAATATTAAGCTATAAACCAACTTTTTTCACTCTNTTTGATTTCTGGTTCTTCTACCTTTTCTAAAACCAGCTTAAACATCTGGAAGTTCATGGTTCATGTATTGTTGAAGCCTGGCTTGGAAAATTTTTGATCATTACTTTACTAGCGTGTGAGATGAGTGCAATTGTGCTGCAGTTTGAGCATTCTTTGATATTGCCTCTTTTGAGTTACATGGTTACACAGCAGAATTAGTATGGAACTTTTTAAATATCACATCCACCTAGGGCTTACCTGATTCAATAGATCTGGGGATAAGTGAACTCTGATCAAGTGTAGATTTTTAGAGTTCATGGGTGATTAAGATACACAGGTAGGGTAGAGAACCGATGACTTGGCCCAGTTGTCCTTAAACTTGAGTGTTTTATCAGAAGTATTCAAAGGTTCATTAATTCAGGTTGCTGGGTCCCACCCTGGAATTTCTGATGGAGTAGATCTGGGCTGGGGCTCAGAATTTGCCCTAACAAGTTTCCCAATGATGCTTATGTAGGGATCACACTAACAGCCATAGGTTTAACACACAGAAAACATTTGTTGGATGTACAAACAGAAGGAACAATTAGAAAAAAAATTAGATTTCAGAAATGTCCAGTGTTTTAGTTATCAGTGGTTGTGTAACTAGCCATTCCTAAACACGGAGGTATAAAGCAATAATAATGTATTATTTTTCAAAATGCTGTGGGTTGACTGGGCTCAGCTGGGTGGTTCTTTTGCTCCATATGGTGTAGCTGAGGGCACTCATGACCTGCCTTCCACAGGAACCTTAGCTGGGCTACCCTGCCCAAGGTGGTCTCTCATCTTCAAAGTGTCTTTCCACTTGTTTGCGTCTTACCCTTCAGTAGCCTGGCCCAAGCTTCTTTAAAGCATGCAGTTGGCTTCCAAGAAGAGAAGGAAGTTGTCAGTCTCCTTTTTAAGGCCTGAGCTTGGAAGCTCCAGATCATGTTCTACTGGTTATTATAAACCAAGCCCAAGGCCAGCTTATATTCAGGGGAAGGAAATCTAGACTTTCATCCTTCAGTGGGAGGAGCAGTGAAAGAACTGTAGCCGTTATAACCCTCTCATATCTATTTTCTTTACAGAGGACAAATTAAGAGACTGAATGAGAAATACCTGAAATCCCATTCATCTGTCAGTTGGTCAGACCAGCACTGTCTATTCCAGCCATCTCTTGCTCTCCACGCTGGATCTCCATGGCTGAGAATTCAGTGGTGGGTGTCAGCTTTGCTCAGCATTCCTGCTTAATCAATCTCTCTTTGTGATCTCTCTTTTTTTTGCTTCGACCTAGGCTTTCTTCCTGTATCATCTATTATGCCAAAGATGGAAGGGACATGGGAGAATTGGTCCGTGGGTATAAAACCACACTATACAGAGGGTTCTTCTATAGGACTCAGATGCTCAGGTAGTGAAAGCTCCTAATTAGTACAATGAAACACTGATGAATCTCTTAACCTTTGATCATCAGATGGCAAAAAGATAAAAATGTTGGGGAAATGAATGAAAACTTGAATGACTCTGCCTATGGTCCATTCAAGTGGGAGGTTTTATTAGTCATAATACCATTTTGGCTTTTCTTCCTCGAGTAACCATCCTATCTGGACAGTCTACAGAGCCCTGTCTCAGGGGTATTATTTCATCACTAGCCATCAGGTGGTACAATGTACCTCACGCTGCCCACAAGGAAGCTGAGTTTCTAAGAATGGAAGTTGCCTAAGATCATTATAATAGCTACTGGAGTTCACATCCAGGACTCCTGGCCATGAACCCTCTCCATGAATTTGTTTCAGGAAATTCCTTCCAGGAAAGAACTTAATTGAACATCCTGTTGTCCACCTAACACACCTGGAGGAAATACAGTACAATTTTGCCTTCTCTTACTTAAAGTGTGTACTCAAATCAGCAGCATCACCACCCAGTGAGTGTTAAATCTTAAGTCTTAAATTAGAGGCTACATTTTTAACAAGGTCTAGGAGTGATCTGTGTGCCCTCCAATATGGGGAAGCATGAATTTGACACAATTTTGGAGTCAAGAAGGCTGAGGTCAAATCCTGCCTTGCTTACTTACTATCAGTAATTACATGACTTGGGCAAGTAATTTTCTAAGCAACAGTCTCTTTATTTGTAAAACAGTAATTAAAAAAAAGCACCTGCCCTCCCAATGTTATTGTGAACATTCTACAAGTTAATGAACAGATAGTGTTCTTGCAAACGGCCTGGCTCATAGTAAATGTTCAGCAAATGTGAGCTACTCTTATTGTTGTTAAAAATAATCACCCTTCCTGATTACAGATGGCTCATGACTCCTTGCTGTGAGAACCAAATTCTCCACCCATATTCAGAAATTGCAAAAGAAAGAAGAGACAGAGGCTTTGCCCTTGTGATGCTCTCAGCGCAGTGAGAAAGAAAGGGCAGCTGAGTCAGAAAAGAAGCAAGCAACCTTCTCCCAAGGAGGTATCCCCACGGAGCCTGCAGCCTCACCGCCTAGATGGACTGTCTGATGAGGTGCCATGGGAAGAGACATGGCTCCGGAGCTTGTTAACTAACTGATGAGTCAGGGGCGACAGCCAGCGAAGCGTGAAGGTGGAAGTACACAAAGAAGGCCCAGCACAGCCTGGCCTGCTGGGGCACACGCCCACTCCATTGTCCCCCTCTGTTGGGGGCAGCGAAGGGTGGCAGGCTGGGGTGAGTCTGGAGGGGACAAGGGTAGTGTGGGATCTGGACTGGTCCCACTTGGGGCAGCAGGGGACACTGGGGCCTGAGGGACTGAATGAGCCTGGATCTATAGGGGATTGCTGGGCTCCAAGTCCTGCGGGCAAGTACACTCATTGATTCCACATCCAGAGCGGGTAATGGCAGGATGGATACGCCCAGGCGGGAGTACACAGGCAGAGACTCTAGGTACGTGTTCCTTAAACACTAGGAGCTGGAGAGGGTTAAAGTGAGGATCGGGGTCCTGAGGATTGCCTTGAATCATGGTACCATAATAATAACAATTGACATAGCAACAATAATAATAAACCATGTATCAAGTGCTCAGTGTGTGTCAGTGTTTTCTGTGTGTTACCTTATCCTCACAATTAATGAAATCAATACTTTTCTTAAATAGATGAGGGAATTGAGAAGAAGAGATGGTAGCTACTTGCCTGTAGCCGCACAGCTAGAAAGTGGCAAAGCCAGGCTATTGGGCTCTGAGAACTGACTCTCTTAACTGTCAAACTGGACTGAATATCAGCTGGTCTTTGATGATATTGGGGGGTGGGGGCAGGGAGGGGCTGATAGATGAGTTGGGGGCAAAAGTTGACATAAACTATGATACTGCTTTTTGAGGAGGTGGCCACCCTAGAGATGAGGTCACTGTTAATTTTACTTTGTCAGTCCACCTGGGGCAGGTGCTGATAAATGACACACAGATTCGGGTTCTGGGAGACACATCTAGGTGCAGCATGCCTGTTTCAAACGTCTCTATGCAAACTACATAGAAGCAGGAAAGGATGCTATGGCCGTGACTTTCTTCTAGCCAATGAAACCAAGGTGGTGGAAGGGCTGGCGCCATGCTTTCTCCTTATGACTCCCTGCATGCCCTGGGTCTGTGCAAGTCCTTCCCCGAGCCCAATTTGACTTTAAGTTGCTCTAGCTTCTCGTCTTCTCTGATTTCTCCGCACACTTCCTCAAGCCTCCTTATTTATGAATCTCATAGATGTGGTCCCCAAAAAGGAAGCAGCTTTGGAAAAACCCCAGTTTATCCAGCATGTGGTTAGAAATGACCCATGAACCAAAACAGCCCATGAGCAATGCTCTCCTGTAGAGACTAAGACCGTTCAGTTGAAAAAAAATGAAGCAGTAGAAAGAGACTTGGCACTGGCTTGGAAAAATCTCTGCAAATTCCAGCTCTGATTCTTGCTAGCAGTGGGATCCTGAGTAGTGACTTGCCCTCTTTAAGCCTGTGTTTCCCTCTCCTATGCAAAATCCTTGACTTTCCCCTATTTTCCTGCATGATATAGGCCCCACTAACCTTGCCAGTCTCACTTCTCACGATTCCCCATTAGTTAGGATACTTTTGGCTTCAAATTACAAATGAACAGTCACTTAAGTCACAAGATGTATATGGTTTACTTAGCAAGAAGTCTGGGGAGACTGCTTCCAGAGTTGCTTCAGCAGCAGCCTGAGGTCCAGACATTTGCTCCACGTCTCCCCAGTTGTCTTGGCCTTCCCCTTATGATCACAAGACAGTTGCCACGGCTCTAGGCATTACACTCACACATAACACTGAGGACCTCTCCTCCTTGACTTCTTTGCTTTAATCTGAAGTTTCCCAGGAAACGTCTCTTGATATCTTTTTGGATGATACTGTGTCACATGGCCATCTCTAACTGCAAGAGAGTCTGTATATCTTGCTTCTGTCTGTACTGTAAAGCTGGTAAGAGAGAAAGTGAAAGTGAAGTCGCTCAGTCGTGTCTGCCTCTGCGACCCCAAGGACTGTAGACTATCAGGCTCCTCCGTCCGTGGGATTTTCTAGGCAAGAGTGCTGGAGTGAATTACCACTTCCTTCTCCAGGGATCTTCCCAACCCAGGAATCGAACCCAGATCTCCCGCATTGCAGGCAGACACTTTACCGTCTGAGCCACCAGGGAAGCCACGAGGTAAGAGAGAAGTGGGTTGTAAATAGCTATTGAGAAGCCAAGTAATACTGTCTGCTATGTTGTGCTGTGCTGGGCTGTGCTTAGTCGCTCAGTCATGTCGACTCTTTGCTACCTCGGACTGTAGCTGGCCAGGCTCCTCTGTGCATGGGGATTCTCCAGGCAAGAATACTCGAGTGGGTTGCCATTCCCTTCTCCAGAGGATCTTCCCAACCCAGAAATCAAACCAGGGTCTTCTGCTTTGCAGGTGGATTCCTTATCCCTTACCCAAATCTTGTCCCTCTAATGTGCTAATTCACTCAGTGTTCCCTAAAAAAGGATATAATTTCAACTTCTATTTCATTACATATGCTAGTTTCCTCTGCCTGGAAATCCTTTCCTTACCTTCCTCATCTGGAAACCCTAACTTACCTTCCAAGATTCAACTGTACAACATTTTCCTTCAACATCACTTCCACTCTAAAATCTGAGTTCAGTGGACTTCCCCTCTGTGGATGTAAAGCTTTTCTGATTTATTTCTACATCCTAGAATATAGCATATTACCTAACAGAATACAGGAACCCATTAAATGTTTATTGAGTAAATAAATGAGGATAATAGTTACTGCTGCTGCTACTGCTGCTGCTGCTAAGTCACTTCAGTCATGTCCGACTCTGTGTGACCCCATAGACGGCAGCCCACCAGGCTCTCCCGTCCCTGGGATTCTCCAGGCAAGAACACTGGAGTGGGTTGTCATTTTAATAGTTACTGCCTCATAGTTATTATGAAGTTAAAAATGAGATAATTTATGAAAAATAGTATACATTTTTACTCACAATTGATACAATGATATAACTAATTTCAGGCAGCATGCATTGAGTACTTTTTATATGCCTGCCATTATTCTAAAGACATTACACTTCTAACTCACCTAATCCTAAAAACCCTATGAAGCCGGTGGGTTAGTTAGCACAAAAGCTAAATTTTGCTGAAGTAATAAACAATGCTCATATCTCAGTGGTTTAAACACCAAAATTTTGTTTCTCACCCATGCTAAACATCCTTTGTAAGTTGAGAGGCTCTCTATTCATTTTAAGCATTTGGGAATTCAACTGACCAGCCTGTAATGACAACATCCAGCACACATGACCTCCTTGGTCTAAGCAACAGAGAAAGAGGGTATGGAAAACCCAGCCCAGCTCTACGTGCTTCTGCCCAGAAGTGAGGCACACACTCACACCTACATTTCATTGCTCAAAGCAGGTCCCTTGGTCATGCCTAAGTGCAAGAGTGTGTGTAATTGAAGGAGCTGGTGAGAGCCGGTAGCATCTGCCACTCAGATATTTAATTAACCGATGGAGAAACTGAAGCAGAGAGAGGAGGTAATTTGTGCAAAATCACACGACTGGTAAATGGTTGATCCAGGATTCAAACTTGGTTTATATGAATAAGAGCAGAGGTTGGCAAACTTCTATCAAGGGTTAAATAGTGAATATTTTAGCCCTTGCAGGCCACCCAGTTTCTGTTATCAGAACTTGTGTCCACCNGCAGAGAGAGGAGGTAATTTGTGCAAAATCACACGACTGGTAAATGGTTGATCCAGGATTCAAACTTGGTTTATATGAATAAGAGCAGAGGTTGGCAAACTTCTATCAAGGGTTAAATAGTGAATATTTTAGCCCTTGCAGGCCACCCAGTTTCTGTTATCAGAACTTGTGTCCACCGTTGTAGTGAAAAGCAACCTCGATCAATACATAACTAAATGGGCACAGAAGTACTCCTTTGCTGTTCAGTCGCTAAGTCGTGTCCAACTCTTTGCGAGCTCATAGACTGTAGTACACCAGGCTCGTCTGTCCTCTGCTATCTCCTGGGGTTCGCTAAAATTCATGTTCACGTCCATTGTGATGCTATCTAACCATCTCATCCTCTGCTGCTCCCTTCTCCTTTTACCTTCAATCTTTTCCCAGCATCAGGGTCTTTTCTAATGAGTTGGCCCTTTGCATCAGATGCCCAAAGTATTGGCGCTTCAGCTTCAGCAGTAGTCCTTCTAAAGAATACTCAGGGGTGATTCCCTTGAGGATTGACTGGTTTTTATCTCCTTGCAGTCCAAGGGGTTCTCAAGGGTACTCCTAGGAAACTTCATTTGCAAAAGTAGGGGAGTGGGTCTGATTTGGCTGGTGGCTGGCCTTGGTTTGTTGACCCCTAAGTGAGAATTCTTGCTCACGACCTCAGGTTACCCTGATGTCTGAAGATTGTGAAATGATGAACAAATGTGAGTTATTACAACCATCTACTGAATATCTGCTGCATTCCTCCCTAGCTGGCCAGAGTCAAATGACTTCATACACTTTAATGGGTCACTGAGCTTTTCATCCAGCCAAGGTTAAAGGTGACCAGCTTCTCTTTGGGGCCTGGCTAATTATTACTGTACAAGTTTAAAGGGAATGACAGAAAAAAAAAAATAAATAAAGGGAATGACAGATCATTTTCTTACTGGAAATAAGAACCGGAGCCACACCAAGGACCAAGCAAGCCAGTATTAAGCCCCCATTAGCTGCATGGGGTCAGTCCTAATGGCACAGTCACCAATGGGACAATTATTCTGCTGGCCTGTGCTAACCAGCAATTGGAATCAATGGGAGGCTCTGGGCACCAAAGCAGGTTTTTTTCTGGGCCACCTAACCCAGACCTTGTTTTTCCAGCTGACACTCTGCCTGTGTCAGCTAATTCCTGCTTTGGAAAATGCATTCCAGGGCTCATAAAGACTTTAAAGTCACACTCTTTTCTCACCATATTATTAAAACCCCAATGGCTTTGCTTCTTGCTAATATGACCAGATTTCCTGACGAGCTTAGAAAAATGGCCCAATTGTCACAGAATCTGGGTTTCCAATTGGAAAGACAAAGCCTGGGGTTTATTCGTGGATTAATTGTTCCTAAATGAGTCAAGCACGGTGATGGGAAAAGAACATGGTGGCAGCAATTTTACAAAATCGCACAAGTGTTTGAAAATCCAGAAGGCAGCATTCAGCTTCACTTACTGCCTGTGGGAATCCAAGCAAGTCACTTCAACCTCACTGAGCCTCAGTCTCCATGTTTATAAAATGGCAAAAAGGAGACCTATTTCTCAGTCTTGTCCTGAGGCTGGCACCATGGAGTCAGTGCCCAGGAGGACCTCTCAGAATGACAGCTCCTGTGGAAGCAGGAAGGTTGTGGGTCTGGCCAAGCCAGAAATAGCCCAGGACTGGCTCTGGAAAACTGGCAGAATCCAACCCAAGCTGGTCTTCCTGGTGCTAAATGGAAATTAATCAGGAGGAACAATCACCAGCCAGAACAATTAAGGAAATATGCTAATAGCGCCTGCCCATTAAAGTCACTGCCCTGCTCACTGTGCGGTGGCAGCCAGGCCTCCCCAGGCCATCGGCAGCTGCCCTGGGGGAGGTAGGCTGCGCAGGGGCAGAGGGCGAGTGTGCCTTATCTGGCAGCTACCTTTTTCTCCTCCATCAGTTCTCACAAATGCTGCGCTTTGCTCACCAGAGACGGCAGCCAGGGCCATCCTTCGGAGGCCTGAGGGTGAGGGGGGCTTGTGGACACCCCCAACAGAGCAGGACACTGAGGTGCAGGGAAGGGCCAGACGTGGCCCTGGGCCCCAGCTCTCCCACGGCTGAGTTGCAAGCAGAGAGCTAGACTAGAGGCTTTAGAAGCATGGATGGGCATTTGGGGCTCACTCAGACTTCACACACCCCTTTTTCAGATGAGAAAACCGAGGTCCAGCGAGAGTTAGTGATTTGCTGAAGGTCAAGCAGCAGAGTTGTAGAGTCCCATGCTAGCTAGGAACTGAACATAAATCTTTTCCTAGTGAAACCAATAAGCCTTGAAATCCCTTCAGAGATGGGGCAAGCACCAAGATTAGGTTGGAGAGGCTGAAGCTGTTTGAAGAGAACAGTGTGAGGTCAAGAAAACAAATTTTCCAATTATTTCTTGATAACCTATAACAGAAAAGAATCTGAAAAAGAATATATATGTGTATATGTATAACTGAATCACTTTGCTATACAGTTGAAACTAACACTGCATTGTAAATTAACTGTACTTCAGGTTTTTAAAAGATGGCATAAAGAGTGAACAAATAATAAATAAACAATGACCAGATTTTTAAAAAAAGAAAACAGCTTCCTAAAATTCTGAGCTAGTTAAAAGGAAAAATATTTCCCCACCATGATAAACAAGGGACTCTTTAAATCCCATCACCCTCAGATTATATTCAAGTCAAGCTAATCCCTAGCAAGAAGGGTTTAGCTGATGAACTAGTTGATTGAACATAAAGACTATTTTTGCCCAGTCTCCTTTTAGAAAATGTTCTCATCCCAGTCCTGCTGTTTCCTGGCTGCGAGTCCTTGGGCAAGTCACTTCCCCTCTCTGAGTTCCCATTTACCCACCTGCAAAACTGGATGGTACTAGAATTAAGAATCTTTTGTAAGCTGCCAAGCATGGGACAAACATAAAGCTTTGGCCAAGAGGATTTTATTTCTGTGTAAAGCAGATTGATGCAGAGAATTCCCAGCTGGTAGCAGGTGTCTCCATTCCTTTAAAAGGGATAGAGAAAAATGCCAAGCAGTTATCCTGCAGAGCCTGGACGCTTCTTCCTGTTTTAACAGCCTCCCTGTAAACTGTCCAGGGGGTGACCAGCTCTCCTCCACAAAAATTTATCTGCAGTAAATTGCATTCCAGGCCGGCTCACCAATCATTAGCCATGCGATCCTGTTTATCCTGCCCAGCCTGGAATTTAGCCTCTTAAAAACCCTTGCTCACAAAAGGAGAACAGGTCTGACCAAAGCTGCATAGCCAGTGAGGGAAGCCTTCCAGAGCTCGGGGATATTTATTAAACAGACTCCAGGCCAGGGCCCACCCGAAGTCCCCGCTGACCCTTCTGTTGACACTGATTTAAGTTTGAAGGTGTGATCTGACCCTGAGAAAGGACAGCTCCCCACTTCAGATAATCATCTAATTCTGAGTCTTTATTACAGCACCACCTTAAATTATTTGCTGGTCACCTTCGGTGGAGCAGGAATTGTGTAATCCTTACAGTTTCTCTAAGGTTTCACAGAAGTGGAAGTCGGGCATCTGATCCATGGAGTCACTTGCTCAAGTTCACTGAGCCAGGAGGGTAGAGCAGACAGAGCCCCTGCTGTTTGTACGTGCTGACACCCTTCCCCGCCTTTCCCCTTCCTAGGGTAAGAGACCCAGCTGCCCGGCCACCTGGGCTGGGCACAAGACCTAGGCTAATCCAATCGCAAGACCACATCCTCCTGGCAAAATGAGAGAGGAGCGTGTGACCGAGCAGAACCAAACAGACCCTGTTTGGCCCACTTCGCAATTGAATATCTTTATACCTCATAAAAGCACAGTGATACTGATTCCATTTCACAGATGAATAAACTGAGACCCAGCAAAGTTAAGTAAAAGAGGTGACCTTAAGTGGAAGGCTTAAGAAACAAACAGAACAGTCTGATGCCAAAGCCCATACCACTAGGCTGGCCTGAGGCTGAATATGCATGCACGCATGCTCAGTTGCATCCGAGTCTTTGTGACCCCCGTGGACCATAACCCACCAGACTCCTCCGTCCGTGGGATTCTTCAGGCAAAAATACTNTATCATCTATTTCACATCCATCTGCACTGACGGAAAAATGACCTTGGGGGAGGCGGGTTGGTTACAAAATATCAACTGATGACAAGCAGTTAAGTAGCCAAGTAGATTGTAGTAGAAATTTAGGGATCAAAGGCGGGAAGACTACCTCTCACGGCCTCCCGCCATCTTGCTGGCTTTTAAGTCATCTCTTCACTTCCGTTATGGCCTGCATATTTTACTCCCCAACAGTCCATGTGTTGAAACCCTAACTTCCAATGGGATGGTAGTAGGAGTTGGGGCTGGGAGGCGATGATGTCAAAGGGTGCCCGACAATGGTTTAGGGGCTTGATGGGAAGTGGAAGAGAGCTAGTCCGTTCAGTCTGCTCTCTGCCATAGAGGAGGACCCAGCAAGAAGACGGCAGACCCAGGAAGAGGACCTACATCAGAACCTGAGCATGCTGGCCCCCCAACCTGGACTTGTCAGCCTCCAGAACTGGGAGAAATAAATGTTTGCTATTTAAGCCACCCAGCCAGTGGTCTTCCATCACAGCAGTCAAGCTATCTGAAACATCCTCCCTTCTCATCCGTTACTGTCTCCCTCCTCCCTAGAATTCCTGAAGTTCAGAAGTTATAGATTCTTTTCCCTCTATCATGCAAACTAGTTCAGCAACCTCTCCCAAACACGGGTGGGATGAAACAGCAGTGGATGTCAGGGCGGACCAGGCCTTGTCAGACGTGTCTCTTCTGTGTCCTTCTTGGTGTCCATTCTGCTGTGGACTGCCTACCTTAGTCTGGCCCCTGCATCAGTGCCTGCCGAGAGTCGTTACTCTTAACTGGCCACTGGGACCGTGGGTGGCTACTGTCACTGAAGTTCATGGTCCAGCTGTTTGCCTCTGGTTTTAAGCCCATTTGCATCAGCCCTTTTCAGTGTCTCAATATCCCTCGCTGGGCCCCCAGGGAACTTGCTGAAACCTTGCACACCTCATGCTGCCTTGGGCTCGTTTATCCAGCCTCCCACATCTGCACAGGCTGTTGTCCCTGCACAGCTGGACATGATTCTGTGCAGTGTCCCCCTGCCCCCCATACCCAGGGAGGTGAGCCATCTGGCCCTGCCCTGTTCTCAGCACCCCCTCTCCTACCTGAGGGAGTCCACCACTCCCTCCCGGGGGCTCCTCTCTGACCTGGGAAAACCAGACACACGTCCTTCTGGCCTCTTCTTCTGCATGGAGCAATCACACAGCAACAGAAGGAGCATGTCTCCCCTTCCTCACCTCCTTCAACTCAGGACTTGGCCATCTAATCTTCTCCTCTGTCCTGAGATGACCTTCACCCTGCTCCTTCCCTGAGGCCACAGTGGATGAGCAGCAGGCCGACAGCAACAACACTTCTAACAAGTTGCCAATCAATAATGGAACATCTGCCAATATTATTCTGGCTTCAGTTGCTTTTCCAAACCTTCCCAAGTGCTCTGCAGAACAAAGGGTCCNAGATGACCTTCACCCTGCTCCTTCCCTGAGGCCACAGTGGATGAGCAGCAGGCCGACAGCAACAACACTTCTAACAAGTTGCCAATCAATAATGGAACATCTGCCAATATTATTCTGGCTTCAGTTGCTTTTCCAAACCTTCCCAAGTGCTCTGCAGAACAAAGGGTCCCCACTCAACAGTCACCACCTTCCTGAGAAGGCAGTCATGGTTAGAAATGACAATTTTTTCCCATACACCATGATGATTGCATACCGGAGTGATGATTACCATGATAATGATTCATTTAGTCCGCCATGGAAGAGAGAGAAAATACAAACAATGCAATTAAGAAACACAGTCGGTGTCCGCTTATAAGCCTCCTTCTCCTCCTCCACCTCACTGAGGCATGGCAGAAATCCAGCTCCCAAAGCCAGTCCCTGCAGTCTCAGTTTCCTGCACTCTCCTTCCCTCTCCTTTATTTTATATACCATCCAAGATAGTCATTTTCATTCAGCTTCCTCCACCAAACATCTCATCACAGAAATGGAAACAAAAACAACATCGAAGCAACAACTTTACCCAACCTGACAAAACACATAAAATGATGATCATACTCAGCACAGAAACCTTTTGACAATTTGGCAGGGAGTTGCCAGAGCGATTGAACAATGTTCATCCCCTTTGACCTAGAATTTATCCTACAGACATAATTCTGAAAGGAAAAACTGTCACACGCATGTTCATTGTGGTGATATCTCTAATAGCTCCAAATTGGTAACCTCAAAACCAAATGACAGGGGAAAGGTGAGGGAAAATACAGTCCTTTGAAGCAGTGTAATACTATGCGGTCTTTAAAAATGACAGGAAGATTAGGGAGCAGCGTCAAAAGCACTTGTAATTTAATGTTCAGCATAAAAATGCAGAATACCAAACTGTCTCTCTGCAAGTTCTCCCAGAGCCCCCAACAGCCTGGGTTAACCGGATCCTGACCAGCCTGATCTTCCTGCCTAGCCCAGTTCAGGCCTCTTCATTGCTAGCGTGCATGCAATGGAAATTCTCACTGTCTGTCTACATGTCCACCTCTGGCCCTAGAAGATGCCCTCTTAGAAGAAAGGCCTGGCTTTGTGAAAAAAGTTCAGTGTTAATCCATCAGTCATGTCTGACTCTTTGCCACCCCATGGACTATAACCCACCAGGCTCCTCTGTCCCTGGAATTCTCCAGGCAAGAATACTGGAGTGGGTTGCCTGGAGAAGGGAATGGCAACCCAGGTATCAAACCCCAGCCTCTTGCATTGCAGGCAGATTTTTTTACTGTCTGAGCTACCAGGGAAGCCTGTCTGGCTTTAATAAATGCTTATTGAATTAAATAATCAATGACAATAACTTTGCCTATTGTTTATTGAGCCCTTATTGTGTGGCAGTCATAGTGATCAGCATTTCCCATTAATATACTCTGAGATGATCTTGTGAAGTTGATGCTATTATCTCTTTTGTACAGATGAGAAACTGGAGTTCAGAGAAGTTGTCATATCATCAAAGCCATGTGTTTGGTAAGGGAAAAAGACAGAATTTTAATACAGCTCTTTCTGGCTTCTGAGCCAGTCTTCTATTTAAGATGTGTGTGTGTGTGTGTGTGTGTGTGTGTGTGTGTGTGTGTGTGTGATGTCATTCATAGAAAACATGGGATAAATTCTAGATGATTTACTTGGCTAGAGAGTAGTGAAATGAGGGTTGTTTTTTTTCCATATACCATTTCTTTAAATGTTAGGATGGACTGAAAAGAGAGGAATCTACCGAAGTTCCAAACCCTTCTTGAGTAGAGTCTGGGTAACCTAAGAATCTTAAAAGGAGATTCCTTCTTGGTCTGTTAAGTCCTTTTCTGCCGTCAGGGCCCAGGAAACATCCTGCTCAGAAGCACCCGCCGTGTGTAAGACCCGAGCCTGTGATGAGAGCCCGGAGCCGGAAGCGCAGCTGCCCCGGGTGCTGCTGCACAAGCCTGGCCTGCCTGCCTGTTGCACAGGGGCAAGTATTTGCTCTCCCCTCCTGCCACTCTGCTGCCTTGGGTGGGAGCCACCCAGCAGATGTTCTGGGGAGCATCTCATCACCGGGGTGTGAGTGCTGGCTGGAGGTGTAGGGATGCATGGTGGATGGGAGCATACACCATGGCCACCATATTCATGGAAGTCCTAAGGTCTAGAAGGCTGATACTACCTCTGAGTTGAGATAGAATTCAAAGGAGATACTCATTGCACACTTTTAAGCTTGCATCTAATTTCTGTAGCATTCTATCTGTGTGTCATGAGTTAATATATTTAATAAATCCTGCAATTATCTTGTGAATAGCATAATGATACTGCTTTGTAATTTTTTTCAGTGTTGAAAGCATGCGTTTGACAAATGAAAATGTTTAAAGTATACCCCAAGTTTCCTAAATTTTGTTTCAGCATATCTTCATTAAAAAAAAAAATAAAGACTCAGAGATACTGAAAAATTTGAAGTGGCCTGGGGCTATTTTATTCCTTGAGAAATCCAGGCCCCTGGTGTCTGAGTTCATACGCTATAGAGACAAGCTCTTAGTACATTTTGGACTACTCAACATGCCTCTGAATGGAACCTATTCTTCATAACGAAAATAAAATAAGATAAATGAGGGGGGAGCAGAAAATAAGATGAAAAGAAGCAAAATTTAGGTTTATAAAAGAGCAGGGGGTAGGTTTCATCTTAACATGAAGATCAAGTCTACTCATTTGTATCTGCTTCTTCCTCAAACAGCACTAAAATGGCAAAGGAATATAAAAGGTGTAAGTTTACCAAAAACATAAGAACTCAGATATATCGATTAATTTTATGAAAAGGGAAAACTATACAGTGAACAGTAATCAGCTTTGCCAACCAGAGAAAGCTTTAACCTAGGCCTACAAGAGAGAAGCCAGAGGACCCCGGAACATTTCAGGAACTGGGTAGTAAGTAGCTTGAAGCTGCAGTAAGTAGGGCTGAAAATAATGGGAACAGTTCAGGAAGTAAGAGATAGCAAATACCATCATCTCCGCCGTCACCAACATTACCACCGCCACCAGTACCAACACCACTTCCTCCCTCAGCTGGCAAATGCAGACAGTAAAAACCTAGATGCTTTTCTCTGGGGTAAGATGAATTGGAGAGACCCGCCTACAGCTCAGGACAGGTGCAAAAATACTATTTCACAGAGGTATTAAAAATGGAAGTCTCCACATTGAATACAGGTATCCATTCTGGGTATCAGGTAGGAGGGTGAAGGACTCCTTTCTAGGGACACTAACTCGCCTAAGAGCAAAACCAATTCACCACGTTTTTGCACGATAGTGAAACTCACCAATCAACAAGCCTCACGGATGAGCTTGCAAACAGCTTTTCAGTTCTTGATGGTGAATAGCAGTCAAAGCCTCTGGAGCAAATCAAAGAAAAAAGGGGACCTAAAGATGACAAAGATGATGCTAAAGGCAGAAGAAAACTGTCAAGGAGCAAGAAGAAGAGCAACAGCGATTATCCCTTCAGAAGGAAAGGGTGGCAACTCCATCCCTTAGACAAGAGTAAGAGGCTACAAAATGAAAGGCCAGAGGATAAGGAAGAGCCCTTTTGAAAAAGGAAAGCAAAACAGAGGGACACTAAAGGCCTCTGCCCTCCCAGGGGCTCGGGTGGGCAACACACCCGAAGACCAAGCCACAGCTTTGGGCAGCAGGGCACCTTGTTTCCAGCAATCTATGTCAAAGATGCATTTGAAAACTGGCAAATTTGGCTACCAACCTAGCTCCCCGTATTTATCATACATTCTCACAAACCATGCTTTACGTGTGAATTATTATCCTCATTTGATACACAGAATCTCAAAGAAATTTGAGATTTCAAATGTCAAATATCAAAAAGATACAGCATTAAGTCAAAACATTCGAAATAGTTTTGCAGATGGTTGCAATTTCCATGGTTCAACCTAATATCTGGCCTAAGGTCACTCTACGACATTTTTGGTCAAAGACGTAAAATGTTAAAATAGAAACATCATCATCCAGGGTCTCAACTCGCTGTTTTTTCATGTGTCGTTTTTGAATCTAAAAGGAAGAAGAATGTTTATTTTGGTAAAGTTTGCTGAAATCCTCTTTGCTACGTTCCTTGTGGCTGGTTTGCAGCAAAACCATAGTGTTACTGGAGTGAGTCTGTGTATGCATTGGAGGAGGGACGGGGTTAAGTGAAGGAATCAAATTATGGCATGGCCCAAAGTCACAAAGAGACAGCGTGTGTGTTGGTGGGAGTGTGGGTTGGATACGGAAAGCTCATCACTGGATCTTTATTGCTGACTCTCTATGGAGGTGCAGTTCTTGGTAGAAAAACACAGCTCTTTTGGTACCAGGCACCAACCCAGGGCCTTCATTTTTTCTGGTGTAAATTTAGCTTGTAAACTTAGCTTGACTCCTTGCCACTTTGGATAAGATCTTTGAGAGCTGGAAATTTAGCCATCACTTCTTTGGTCACTCATCTTATGTAACAACAAAACTTCCCCCAGACACTTATATTCCCAAGAATAGTCTCAATTCCATAATCAAAATTTCCAGTCCAGGTAAGTGAAGGCACTCTAAACTTTATTTACAGTGAAGGTGTGTTTCCTCCCAGCAAGTTGCCACCTGCTTAGGACCCTTGCCCAGGGGGCTGGGCTTGGGAGTGCTCATCTCTCCATGGTTCCTGGTGCCCATGGTCTCTGGATCTGGCCTCTCTTGGCTTTGGCAGAGGGTTAAGCCGACTTTTTCTCTCCTGGATGTCGTGTGGGTCCTTGGAAACATTTATTACTGGGTGTCTCCCACAGCAATTCCTGTCGGGCACCGATGGTCTCTGGTGACTGGCTGTGCGCCAGTCTCACATCTTGTTGTCGTTCAGTCACTCAGTCGTGTCTGACTCTTTGTGCCCGCACAGGCTGCAGCAGCATGCCAGGCCTCCATATCCTTCACTGCATCTGAAGTTTGCTCAAAGTCATGCCCACTGAGTCGATGATACCGTCCAACCATCTCAACCCTCTGTCACCCCCTTCTTCTTTTGCCCTCAATCTTTCCCAGCATCAGGGTCTTTTCCAATGAGTCAGCCCTTTGCAACAGGTGGCCAAGGTATTGGAGCTTCAGCATCAGTGAATATTCCAGTGAATATTCAGAGTTGATCTCCTTTAGGATGGACTGGTTGGATCTCCTTGTAGTCCAAGGGACTCTCAAGAGTCTTCTCCAGCACCACAGTTCAGAAGCATCAATTCTTCGGCGCTCAATTCACATCTTGTAGATTCATCTTTGGGGTCATTGCACCTAGGTGGCCATTTGGGATAAAGATTCCAGTCAGCTTCTGCATGATGCCCCCATCTGGAGGAAATGCTCATGCATTCTTTGCCTCACTGAATGGCTAGCCATTCCCAGCTCAGCACTCCTCTGCTCTCCATTCTTCAGCCCAGCCCCTTCTTGGCCACTGACCTCTTAGATGGAGGGCAAACACCAGCTCTGTGTGTTCCCGCAAACTCCAGGGGCAAAGACCAAGCTCTCCAAGTGGTCCTCTGAAGGTGTCAGAAGGGAAGGAAGTACTCCCCCCCATTTCCTGCTTTGAGGCAGGGCCAAGAGGAAATACCAGAGCATCCCAGCTTTGCCCAGGAGGGTCTTTCCTCTCAACCTATTCAGTCTCAACACTTTTATACCCTCAAGTAGGTATTGGGCTCAGGGTTACAAAGCTAAAATTTCATCCCCCACCTCTGTAGGTTCAATGTAGGTGGAGGAATTCATCGTTTTGCGGTAGAATGGGCCCCATTCTTGTAAACTGATGTTCTATCAGTGTGTTCCATAAGCACGTGTGTGCTTGGTAGAGCAGAAGAAGGTCCTTGTAGAGGATTGTTTGTACCTATGGAGAGTATGCACGGCCGGATGTGTGTACATAGATACACACTGTGTGCGCGGTTCACGAAATGATCGCAGTAGGTGTAGGGATTGTATGTGCAAGCACATGTGTGTGTGTGTGTGTGAAGTGTGTACTTGAGCTGAATGTGCACAGCCAGATCTCATCTGTAAGCACCAAATTGTGCGTTTTCCCCATGAATGACCCCAAGCGTGCCAGTACAGGAGGCTTCCTCCACGACCTCTCTGCTAAGCTGTGTGAAGCCAAAGGCAGCTAAGACCAGTGTGGGGGCCCTCAGCAGTCTCAGAGGCAGGCTAACCCTTCTTACAGGTGGGCACCCTGCCAGGGAACAGCAGTCACAGTCATTCTCCAGTAGAGTGAGGCACTGGCATTCCCGCTTGCCTCACTGAGGGGGCCTAAAACCACAAGTTCATTTCCCCTAGAGCAAAACGCTCCCCTTCTGGTTTTGCCTCTAGCCTGAAAGCAAGGGGGAGAGAGCGAGAGATTCCCGCAAAGATTATCGCATTTGTGAAGCCAGCTGATTTCCCCTCTTCTCTGAATATCAGCCACATGAGCCGCCCACGTGAGTCTTAAGTCCCTGCCATGTGACTCTCTCCTTCTCATGGTATCGCCGTGCAGCTAGAGCCATTGCGCCAGGTCACCGTGCATGTGTGGGTGCCCATTTTGGGGCCCTCGGAAGTGCCAGTGAATGTCACTGGAATATGTCTTTCTGAAGAGCCAGGGACCCATTTCCATGGCAACGTGCAGAGAAAGCCAGGGACTCGGGGACAAGTTGCCAGACGCCGTGACCAGGGCAGGCTTGCCACAGTGCGCAGGAAGGAGAAGTTCCAGCTTGAGTGGAGGGAGGGAGGGAGGGAGGGAGGGAGGGAGGCTCGTGCTCTGCATGTAAAGAATTTGCTATGTGTTCCAGCGCATGTCACCAGCAAACTCAGGCCCCCAGGGCGGAGTATTTGCATTTCTCCTATCCTCACCCCAGAGGACCCAGGAGTCCACCCTAGTACTATAGGCACACAGCATCCCTTTTAGTAAAGGTGCCGGTTAGAGGGGCTGGTTTTACACAGTCTGGAAGAGGTTACTGCAGAGATGGTGGGGGGAGGGGGAGGGGAACCCAGACCTTCTCATTCTTCAGGTCGTTCTGAGCCATAGGATTATCCAGTAAACTCTCAAGGAATGGTTAGCTTGAAGGGATTAAGACAGTAATGCTCTTTCTCCTAAGAAAGATACAACACAGTGAATCTCAGCCATTTTAGACTTTTGCAGCATGAGAACCCCCACAAGTCACCACCTCCGCAGGTGGGCATACTGAGTTCATTCATTTACTCACTGGGCACATATGTACCGAGGGCCCACTGTGTCCTTGAGATGGGCTCTGGGAGGACAGTAGGTCATGAAGCATCCTGGCTCTCACGGAGCTGACATTTCATGGGGAGAAGAGTATAGATGATAATCAGGATTAATAAGTGAGATATATAATATGCTAGGTGGTAATAGATGCTGTGATGAAAAATATAACAAGGTGAAACGCATTGAGGGGGAGGGGTGGTTGCTGGAGGGACATTTCTCTTCATAAGGGAGGCAGAAAGGCCTCACTGGTAAGACGACCCATGAGTTGAAATCTGAAAAAGTGGAGGGCACGCACTATAGAGATATCAGCAGGCAGAGGGTTCTGGGCCCTGGGAGTGCAAGTGCAAAGGCCCTGGGGCAGGAGCTTGCTAAGTATGTTCAAAGAACTGCAGGAAGTGCAGAGAGACCAGAGCTGAGGGCCAGCAGGAAGGTGCTAGGAGTCAAGCTCACAGGGTAACAGTGCCAGTTATGTGGGCCCTGAAGGCCTCTGTAAGGACTTTATTTTTGCCCTAAGTAAAAAGACNGGCAGGAGCTTGCTAAGTATGTTCAAAGAACTGCAGGAAGTGCAGAGAGACCAGAGCTGAGGGCCAGCAGGAAGGTGCTAGGAGTCAAGCTCACAGGGTAACAGTGCCAGTTATGTGGGCCCTGAAGGCCTCTGTAAGGACTTTATTTTTGCCCTAAGTAAAAAGACAGGTCATTGGGGGTTTGATAACAGAAAACACATATTATACTTTTCTTTTTCAAAAACGTTTTTATTTTGGTGAAATACTCATAAAATTTACTATCTTACCATTTTTAAGCATACAGTTCAGTGATATTAAATATATTCATAATATTATATCACCACTGTCATCCATCTCCAGAAAGTTTCTTAAATATTTTTATGAAGTCCAACTTATTAGGGCTTTCCTTTCTAATAATTTTTAAATTAATTGTTTGGCAGTGTGAGGTTTCACTTGTGGTACGCGGGCTCTAGAGTGAGCAGGCTCAGTAGTGGCAGAAGTTCCTCTTTTCAGTTTCAAAGCTGAAACTCTGTATTCATTAAACAACCACTCCCCACTTCCGCCCCTTGCACCTTGCCAACCACCACTGCACTTTCTCTCCCTGGGATTTTACCTAGTCTAAGTACTGCCCAGAAGTAGAATCATATAGTCTTTGTCTTTCTGTGACTGGCTTATTGCACTTTAGCATAATGCCTTCAAGGTTCACCCATGTTATAACATGAATTGCAAAATCTTTCTTTTTCATGGCTGAATAATATTCTACTGTGTGTGTACACCACACTGGGTTTATCCCTTCACCCACAAGTGGACACTTGCGTTGTTTACACCTTTTGGCTATTGTGAATAACACCGCTATGAACATGAGCGTGCATGTGTCTCTTCAAGACCTTCCTTTCAGTCATTTACGCTGGGTATGTGAAGTCCAGAATGTATTGGGAGTACCTTCTTAACCAGTGCCCAATCAACACAGTGACGCCAAGGGGAGCGGTGGCCTTGCCTTAATGAAGCATGTCTAACAGGCACTGGACATGTAGCTTCAGGTGTTAAGGGACACAGATAGCCAACCTACTGTGTGATCCAAAGGGGGAAAAATAATGAATTCAGATTCAAACTCTGCTCCTGAGATGCTCACAGAGGATAAAAAAGTAGCCAACCCTGTTAGTCAAAGGGACTTAATTTATTATCCTTTTAGGGAGGTGTCTCATGGTCCTAATGTACCCAGAGTTGGTTGAATAGATGTTTTAGATCCACAGTAGCAAAATAATGACGTGGCGGATGATAATCTTATTGACCCTTCACTCTGGGCTAGGCATTGCTAAGAGCTTAATACATTATCTTAACTGAATCTTTGCAATGACCTTGTAATGTAATATGGTTATTGTCATGCTTTTACAGATGAGGAAACTGAGGCTGAGGGGGCTGAACTCATCTGCCCAAGCCATGCAGCTGGTGTTAGAACTGGGATCAGGCCAGCCCTGCCAGACTCTCTGGCCCGTACTCTTATGAGCCACTGCCTGCCTGTTCTTGGCTCCGCCATCCGATCACTATNAGAACGTCGGGCTGGTGAACAAGGGGAGGTGCAGGTAGAGTGGGTGTTCCTGCGGTGGGCAGGGCGTAAGGCAGGGGGAGGTGGGGAGGAGCTCCTTTCCCCATGCCTTGCCCAGTGCATCCCCTCCATCTAGCTGCCCCTGAGTTAGATCCTTTCCTAATCATCTGGTGATTTAGGAAACACAATGTTTTCCTGACTTCTGTGAGCTGCTCTAGCAAATTGATTGAACCTCAAGGAGAAGGTGATGGCTTCTGACTCATAGTTGACAGATCAGATGCCCAGGAGACAACCTGGACTTGTGATCGGCATCTGAAAAGGAGACAGGACAGTCTTATAGGACTGAACCCTTAACCTATGGGATGCGACGGTTTCACCCAGTAGACAGCGTCTGAATTGAGTTAAATTGTAGGGTGCCCAATCGGTGTCCACTGAGACTTGAGTTAATTGCCTGGTGATGTTGGGAAATGAATTATACAACCTGTGTGTGTAACACATGAGTGCGTATGTTTCTGGATGTGAGTGCAGGCATGCATACAAGTGTATATGTGTGTGGATGTGTTTACCTGCAGAATCTTTGGGCTCAAACTCAGTTCCAATTGGACTGTGCCGCTTACAAGCTTGGGACAGTGGATAAATCACAGACTCTCTGAGCCTCTGGTTTGTTTTCCATAAAAACAGCTCAACAGAAACTCTCCCACTGCAGGATCTGTGAATTAAATGAGGTGATGTCTTTCAACATTGCCCACAGGGCTAGGGCCTGGCTCACCGTAAGTCCCAATAGATGACGGCTGTTGCTTTCATTTTTTTCAGCTTATTACTCAAATTCCTGGCCAAGATTTGTGTCAACCATCACTAGTTAAGCTCAGTAAACCACATTCTGCTTCTATTCAGTAGGAGGTGAAGAGCAAAAAAGGGACATCAGTCAAAGAAATGAGAGAAGGCTTGGTTCACCAAGCACAAGGGAGAAGGCCATGTTTTCTAGCCATCCTGTATTTTACATCGATTTCTTCACTGAATCCCCACCTCAGCCCCATGAAGGTGGCTTAATGATGCCCAATTTATAGATGAGACACCTGAAGCTCAGCAAATAAAAGTTCAGGAATCCAGTCGGCAAGGAGCTGGCATTTGAACCCAGGCCTAGGGTCTTTAGGGTCAGTGTTCCCCACGCTCCCTGACAGTAAAGCATGCCTCGAGGACCAGCCGATGGCTCTGCTGCAGAGACTGTTCCAGGCAGAGGACCCGGGGAAGAGGGGGAAAGAATGCAATAGGTCCTAGAGGGGAGAGCTAATGTGAAGAGGGCAGAGATGAAGACTGACTGGAAAGGTGAGCGAAGACCAGAGGACACAGGAGTTTGCAAGCTACATTGACTCATTTATCCCAAGGCCAAGGGCTTTAAGCAAGGAAATGAGGTCAGATGTGAGCTCAAGGAAAATGACGTTTCATATTCAATAAAAATAAACCTCGAGTTACTCCTAGAAAAAAATCTACGAGCAATGGCTGTGGCCTGGGCTAGGAAGGATGCCTCTGGGAAGCGTGCCTGGGGAAGCAGCAACCTCTGAGTGCCTACGGGGTCCTCACACTGATCACAGTGGCCGCTGCATCCTCCTCTCTAGGAGACGGCTGGGGGCTGGGATACAGCCGCCACCTCCTTCTCCCTCACTGCTCCGAGCCAGTAGATCTGTGCTCCAGGCAGGAGTTCTGGAACCAACACAGATGTCAGTGGAGGGCCCGGGTACAGTGGCCTCAGGGCCCTCCTGGAGAAGGAAGGTCAGCAGAAGCATGGACACCACAGCTGTCAGGAACGCACACTGATCACGGTGGTATTTCGTGTTCACGCTTCCTTGTTCCAGGGCAAACAGGTAGCCTCATGCTACAAATAGAAAATGCTCAGTGCAAATCTGCTTCCTTGGGGTTTGTGTTTCAAAAACCCTGAACTTGGGACTTCCCTGGTGGTCCAGTGGTTGAGACTACACCTCCTAAGGGTGCAGGTTTGATCCCTGGTTGGGGGACTGAAATTCCACATACCTCACAGCCGAAAAACCCAAAACAAAACAGAAGCAGTATTGTAACAATTCAATGAAGACTTAACAAAAAAACTCCACATCCAAAAACTAAATAAGTTCAAACCGTTAAAAAAAAGGCCTGAATTTGAGGTTATTGTCCTTCAGAGAAGCGAGAGCCAAGCGCCTTGAGTGCAGTGAGATGGAAGATTCCCTAGGATGGGGGGATGGGGCGGAGGCTGGCAGTGCCAGGGGAGGTGGTTTGGAGGGGGGACATTTAACTTAGGAAGGCCAGACTCTGGCATGGCAGTAGCAAGGATGCCTTCTCTCAGGGGACTGCACAGGAAGGCCACGGGGAAGATCAACAGAGCCATGGCTGGAAGGATGCTCAGAAGAGCCATTTCAGTGGACAGCTATCATACTGTGGGCTGCCTAAACCAGAGGGGTCCCCTCACCTCAGTAACTATTAAGACCAAATCTCCAGTCACCTTGGCAAGAATGTGGACGCAGGGTCAGATTTAATTAGACTTTATGGAAGTAAAATAAGGCAAAATTCCTTGCACGGTCAAGTTAATGGAGTGGGATTCATACCTCGAATCATTTATTAACAGGACATAATCAGGAATTCCATCAGGAATTGGTTGCTAGGAGTAGACTTTTACTTGGAAAAGTTCGCATAAAAGGAAGCCAGTCAACAGGATAGAGAGCAACCTCACAGCCTCGGGAACCAAAGATTTCTTTCTACGTCTTTCTGAGGCTCCACACTTGGGGCAGCTTCTTGATCACGTACTTTACCCTCCCTGGCAGAACCTCATTGTCTTCAGGTTTTTGCTTCTTGTGTCAAGCTCTTGTCCAACTCTCCATTATGCCCTGGGGAGATAGGAGCATGAAATGAAAAAGACCCAGGTCACATACTATCTATGCAAACAATGGCACCCCACTCCAGTACTCTTGCCTGGAGAATCCCAGGGACAGGGGAGCCTGGCGGGCTGCCGTCTATGGGGTNTTGTCCAACTCTCCATTATGCCCTGGGGAGATAGGAGCATGAAATGAAAAAGACCCAGGTCACATACTATCTATGCAAACAATGGCACCCCACTCCAGTACTCTTGCCTGGAGAATCCCAGGGACAGGGGAGCCTGGCGGGCTGCCGTCTATGGGGTCGCACAGAGTTGGACACAACTGAAGCGACTTAGCATCAGCAGCAGCAGCCAATGGACTAATACAGACAAATGGCACCAATGTAGACAAATTCTATATCTGTAGCTTTCTTCTCTCCTCCCCACTAATATAGCCGGTGTGTTTGTATTATTGATTAGAGATCCATATGAAGACTTAAAATAATACATAGACCTTACAGCATATGATCATAAGGTCTCAGTGGAAATCCTTCTCAGTATGCAAAACTCACGTTAGATTTATTTCTTACATTCTTCAACTTTTGTGCCAGTTCCAAGAAATGCTCTATTTTGGAGTAAATATAACTTATTTGGAATTTTTTATTGGAATTTCATTATAAAATTTATCATATTTACATGAACAAAATGAAATGGTTTCTTCTACCAATACCTTAAATTTTCAATATATATATGATGAAAAAAATTTTTTTTCCTAGCAAACTGGAAGGTCTCTCAACCAGCTGTATGCCAGAACATGACAAATATAGGATTTCACTGGAGCTCAGTTTCCCCTTCTGTAAAATAGAGATACTACTTTACAGGGTGATGTGAGAATGAAATAAAGTGTACAGGAGAACAAATGTGTAGCAAATATTAATTATTCTTTTTCCTAGAATGTTGCAGCTATAGACTGCTGCTGCTGCTGCTGCTGACTTGCTTCAGTCGTGTCCGACTCTGTGCGACCCCATAGACGGCAGCCCAGCAGAATGGCTTCGCCATTCCTGGGATTCTCCAGGCAAGAACACTGGAGTGGGTTGCCGTTTCCTTCTTCAGCAGCTATAGACCAATTCTATCTAATTGATTCAGGACATGGATATCTTGGTTTAAACTCTCCAAAGGATCAATCTATTTGTTATGGAATATGTTTCCTTAGGGTCAAGAATCTTTTGGAAGCTGGTCCAATTAGCTTGACTGATGGGAGGGGTCATATGGCACAAACATGGCTGCCCAGGCCAACCATGTGGCTGGCTGGTGAAGACAGTGATTGCCAGGAACCTGAACGGGTAGCTCCGCAGCAACACAATCTGTAATCAACAATCAGAGCATTTAGAGTCACGGAGCTGGAAAGGCAACTGAAATCATCTGGCCCAGTTGTTTCAATTTTACATGTTTAGAAACCAAGGCCCTAAGAAACACGGTGACCTACTTGGGATCACACAGTGAACTGGCAGCAGAGGCTGCTCCGAATACACAGTGTGCTTCCTACCTGTCTCTTTCCAGTGGGGCAAGAGCCCTAAAGGGCACAGAGGGGAGCTACAGCAGACCCTCCCACCAAACCACCTTCCAGAAACCTGTGAGTTCAGTGGTGTCACAGCCTCGACCTGTCAACAACCTGGAATCCCAGGCTGCAGGAAGTATTCAGACTCCCAGCCTTTTGCTGCCCAACCCTGGCCACCTGTCTAGCCAGATTCCACCTGTTCCATCCAGCCGAGCAGGTCTGATTGCCACAGGTGTTCCTTCTTCTGCACCTTTGCTTACTGGGCAGTTTACTGGAATGCCCCCTTCTCCCCCACCCATCTGGGTCCCACAGATCCACAGGTCACCACCTCTGGGAGGTCTTCCAGTTTCTGAGTCTTTTCTTCTCTCTTGACTCAAAAGACCACTGCCTGCTCCATTCAGGGGATATGTAATTATATACTACGGGCTTGTTTTAATTCTCTTATTTGTTATCTCTTGAGATTAGAAAACTTATCTTACTCATTTTGCATAAGCAGAGCCCCAGTGCTGTGTTAGGTGTTTTGAAGGTGCTCAGTAGACACCTGTTGAAGGAATGAGTGAGTGAGTGAGTAAATGACTGGGTAAACAAACAGAGAATGATTGGAGTGACCAGCAGGTGGGACCCTCCC
The DNA here is from genome assembly GCA_006410615.1 of Neotragus moschatus. Taxonomy (NCBI): domain Eukaryota; kingdom Metazoa; phylum Chordata; class Mammalia; order Artiodactyla; family Bovidae; genus Neotragus; species Neotragus moschatus. The sequence continues at coordinate 306,818 of SJYA01002616.1, read as the reverse complement.
CCGCCCTCACTACCCTGAGAGTTGGACCCTCAGCAGGCTTTGTGGCCCTTGGATCTCCTGGGAAAGGTGGAGAGGGCCCTGGTGTAGACCAGCGACCATAGCCTGTCATGGAAAACTCGCTGGGATGGGTCAGCCTGGAGGCCTCACCGGCCACTGCCCCTCAGGCCTTACCCTGTTATCACTCCCATTTCACCAATGGGGAAATTGAGGCTCAGAGATAGAAATGAGTCCCTGAGGGTCGCGTGCAATCTGTAGCTGCCTGGGGACTCAGACTAGGGTGAGGCTGACCCCATGGATCTGTCCACCCATCTCATGTACACACCATGTATGAGCCCCAGGGGTGCAAATGAGCAAGACACACCTCTGACCTCTAGGAGCTCACAGGGGCCTGGTGAGCTGTGGCTGGAGACCAGCCCTAGGACACCATTGAAACTCTGGGCCCAGTGTGCCCAACAAAACAGAGGCTAGACAGGGGCAGGAAGCCGGGGTGGAACATAAAGGAAAGCCACAAGGAAGCCAGAGGAAGCAAGCAACCCCTTTCTCTGCACAATAGAATCTATAGGGTCCCTAGACCTTCCGAACTTCCCTATGAGACAGCTGGGGTGAGGATAAAGAAGCCTTACTTACAGCATAGCACACAGAGTCAGAGAGTGAAGAGAATGTGGAGACCAGCATGAATCTTCTTTCCCAGCCTTCTCGCCCACTAATCATTTCTCTGTCCACTGACCTACAGGGAAATCCAGGGCTTCCCTGGTGGCTCAGATGGTAAAGAGTCTGCCTGCAACGCAGAACCCCCGGGGCTCAATCCCTGGGTCGGAAAGATCCCCTATAGAAGGGGATGGCAACCCACTCCCGCATTCTCCAATGGAGAATTCCATGGACAGAGTGGCCTGGTGGGCTACAGTCCATGGGGTTGCAAAGAAATCAGATACAACTGAGTGACTGACACACACGCACACACACACACACACACACACACACACACAGGGAAATCCCGTTCCAGAGGGTCAGCTCTTGGTTTTCAAACATACCCTTCTTTATTTGGCTGCCCAATCTTTGCCTGGGCCATTCCCCATGCCTGGACACTCTTCCCACCTAAACTTTCCAAGGCCCCAGCTTTGTAGGACACAGCTCTGATCTTAAGTTCCTCTTAAAACCTCTCCAGGTCTCCTCCAATCTGAATAAACCCCTCTGCTCACCCCAAAGAATCTCTGCCTATATCATGCTCTGATTTAATACTTCTTCATTATTTTTTAAAAATTTTAATTGAAGTACAGTTGATATACAGCATTGTGTTAGTTACTGCTGTAGAGCAAAGTGATTCAGATACTCACACACACAGTTTTCCCACATGGCGTTAGTGGTAAAGAACCAACCTGCCGACGCAGGAGACATAAGAGACTTGGGTTCGACCCCTGGAGGAGGGCCCCACACCGGTATTCTTGCCTGGAGAATTCCACAGACAGAGGAGCCTGGCAGGCTACGGTCCACAGGCTCACAGAGAGTTGGACACGACTGAGGCGACTTAGTACACACACACATACATATACACACACATATATATGTGTGTGTATACGTATTTAGTTGTTGTTTAGTCACAAAGTTGTGTCCTACTCCTTTGTGACCCCATGGACTGTAGCCTGCCAGTCTCCTCTCTTGATGGGATTCCCCAGGCAAGAATACTGGATGGGGCCCTCCTCCAGGTATCTTCTCTACCCAGGGATTGAGCCCACATCTCCTGCACTGACAGGTGGACTGTGTACCATTGAACATGTACATATATTCTTTTCCATTATAGTTTACCATAGGATGTTGTTTGTAGCTCCTTGTGCTACACTGCAGGACTCTGTTATTTCTCTATTCTGTACATAAAAGCTTAACATCTACTGACCCNGCCCTCCTCCAGGTATCTTCTCTACCCAGGGATTGAGCCCACATCTCCTGCACTGACAGGTGGACTGTGTACCATTGAACATGTACATATATTCTTTTCCATTATAGTTTACCATAGGATGTTGTTTGTAGCTCCTTGTGCTACACTGCAGGACTCTGTTATTTCTCTATTCTGTACATAAAAGCTTAACATCTACTGACCCCAACCTCCAACTCCATCTCTCTCCAACCTTCACCTTGGCAAACACCAGTCTGTGCTCTGTGTCCATGATTCTGATTCTGGTTTTCTAGGTAAGTTCATTCAAATTTCTTTAAATGATAGCACAAGTGCAGGGCCCAGTGTCTGGCTCAGACCACACTCTCCGGAGTGAAATGGTGTTCCGCAAGTTTTGGCAGAAGGAAGGTATGAATGAGTGGTGGCCCTTTCACTGTTGTAGAGAGGATTCATTTCAGTGAGATGGCCTACAAAGTCTCCAGCATGGAGAGGGGCCCCATGCAGAGGCCTGTAGTATACTCAGTGTCGTGAAGTGGTTTGAAGCAATGCGGTCTCCTAGACCACACCCGGCCAGCATAGCTAGACTTCCTGATCGGAACAAATGCCAACACAAAGGCTCCAGCAGGCCCAGAGCCAGAGAGCTGCCCACTGATTTCCAGAAAGAAGCAAAGTCTGGCCCTGCACAGCCACCCTTCATCCTGCCAGCTCCCGTCCCCACCTCCCNAGCAGCAGCAGCAGCAGCACTGAAGTGTCTGAACTCACTTCCCAGGGCTACGTAGGCATCTCCCCATTCCGTCTTTCCTTGGGTGGCCAGTGGGTGCCGCTTGCTAAGTGAGGGTGGAGGGGCATGTGTGGACTGCTTCCCAGAAGCCGCTCACAGAGCCAGAAGACTCCAAGGATGGGAGGGCAGCTGCCACATGCTGGGGTAAAACTGCAGAGTTAGGCTACCTCCAGGTCACTGGGAAGCCCTGCACGTTAGGCCTTAAAACACACTGTAGTTGGCGGTTGCTTCACTTGCTCTATGACCTTTGAAATAGGTAGACTATGGTTTATGACCAGATCTGGGATGAACCCGCTGTCTGGAGTGTCACTGCTTCTCAGGACCTCCAGTGTGCCCTGCTAGGGAAGGGAGACCCTCAGGCCTCGGGGAGGAGGGAGCAGGGAGTGAACCTGTCACCCCCTGCCCCCTCACTCCGGCAGTTTGCCTCTAGGCCCCTTCATTTTACATTTTCAGCTGAGGAAGCTCAGGCTCACAAGGCTTTGGTCAAGGTCACACAGCCAGGAGCAGATGGCCAAGGGGCTCTCGCCCTTCCCAAACAAACAGCAAGTTAATTTTGAAATGACAGAAGGAGAGGACAGAAAGAGATGTATTTGCCCCACCCCACCCGTCCGAAAGTCCCCTTTAGCAAGTGCAGGTTTTGCTGGCTGGGCATCTGCCTGGCTGCTTGACCTGGCCAGCTGGGGTGGGCAGGGGCTATGTGCCGCCCCTCCTGACTACTGCTACGGTCCAATCATCTACCATGCTGTGACTTCTCAGGAAGAAGCTTGATTTAAGGGGGTGACAATGCAGGAAAGAAAAGCTGGCACCAGATGTGCCAATGGCTATGACACTGGAAAGGGGTTTCCTGGGAAGTTAGGCTTCCCTGTATCTTTCCCTGGGAGCCCCCAAATCTTTGCTAGGTTAATTTCCTAAGGAAGGGAGACTTCTACTCTGCCAGAGCTTCTGTTTAATTGTTTCTGATGAAATGACCTGAACCAGAGTTCTCTGTCAGACCTGACCCTCCCCTATTTAGAACATCTAAACAGTGGTCCCATCTGTTGCTTCAATTTCCTCTCTTTCCATCTCCCCTCCTGGTGCCCTGGGCTCCACTAACAGCTTCCTAAGCAACTTTTGCTTTTGCATATGCTGCTTGCCCTGGGATGCCCTTTCCTTCCTTTCTCCAACTGGCTGGAAAGTCCTTCTTTGGGAGCCAGCTCAGTCCCCATCCCCCTGGCCTGGCCCCTCCCAGTCGCCCCAGTTGTCTCCTCCATGCCTCCCCTGTCTCCCCAAGACCCCTGTGCTTCCTTCCCTAAAAGGACTCTACAATGAAGGCTGACAGCTACCTGTCTGTCCCCACTAGAGAAACTAGTGAACAACCTGGGGCAGGGACTAGATATTTTTCTTTTTTTTGTCTTACTGCACAACTCAGGTCTGGAAGGCAGTAGGTGCTCAGGNTCCCCTGTCTCCCCAAGACCCCTGTGCTTCCTTCCCTAAAAGGACTCTACAATGAAGGCTGACAGCTACCTGTCTGTCCCCACTAGAGAAACTAGTGAACAACCTGGGGCAGGGACTAGATATTTTTCTTTTTTTTGTCTTACTGCACAACTCAGGTCTGGAAGGCAGTAGGTGCTCAGGAAAGGTCAGCTGAGGGTGGGAGTCCTGGCTCTGTGAGGGTGTATTCCTAGCGTGGCCTTATCTTCTATTTACTGACAGAGGACTGATCAGAATAGCTATTATTATTCCCATTTATCACTCTGGAGGCTGAGAAGCACTGGACCGTGGTCCTCTCTGGGGGCCCAGGTGTCTGCAAAGCAATCCTGGTTTTTCCCCTGCTTGGCTGGGGGGCAGGGGAGCCTCATAGCACTGGCCACGTGCTTCCCAACCAAAGAGCAAAGTGGTCATTGACCGTTTTTTCAACAATTGCCGGACTTTGCTCCAGGGCAAGGAGGATGCAAAGGTGAAATGGGAGAGCTGGCGTGAGGAGGCCAGAGACCCTCCCTCTCCTAGGGACTGGCAGAGGCCCAGGCAGGGGGCATTTCCAGGCGGGAGCTGAGTCCAGGCCCAGGGACACACGAGTGCAGGGCTGGGGAGAGAGGAAAGGTCGGTTGCAAAACCCCATGTGTGGCAGCCTGGCTGCTGAGTCAGGCTCCTGAGGCCAGTCAGGGACCAAAGTCGGGGCTGCAAACTCAAAGCCCTCCGGTTAGCCTTGAGCCTGTTCATTCCCTGATCTTCCACGTCTAATCCTTCCTTGGGCCTGACTAATCTCCTTTAGTAGAGCACAGCTGTTGTTTTGGGGTTTTTTCCCCAGCATATCCCACTCTTTGGGTGACAGCATCCTGGTGTTCCATGGAGACCCTCTTCCCCACCGCTCTCAAACTGAAAGAAGTCAGATTCTCTCCTCCCCGCTCAACACCAAGGCTGGTCACATGGCCCAGTCTTAGCCAATCAGAACATTTTCTCTTGCCCTTGACAGGCTCCAGGATAAGAATGTGGTGAAAGCAATAACCCATGAGCCTCAATTCCAAGATAGTCGCATGTTGCATAAAAGATGCTTTATCTTCAACAGGAATTGCTAGGTCTCTAGAACAACTAGAGACTCTGCATGCCTGGTGGTTGCCTGAGAATAAGGTTACCCCAGAGACAAGTGAGGCTGAGAGAGGGTACAAGCAGGACACCCAGTCTTATAGTCATTTGTGAAACTCAAAACGTACCTCTTGCTTTCAGCTACGGGGACTGATACTTGCCTCTTTGCTTATGCATGTTTTAAAGTTGGGTCTTTGTCATTTGCAAATAAATAACCCAAATACCTCCTACTAATAATTATAACAGAGTAATGCTGCTGCTGCTGCTGCTAAGTCACTTCAGTCGTGTCTGCGTGTCCGACTCGGTGCGACCCCATAGACGGCAGCCCACCAGGCTGCCCCATCCCCGGGATTCTCCAAGCAAGAACACTGGAGTGGGTGGCCATTTCCTTCTCCAATGTGTGAAAGTGAAGTCGCTCAGTCGTGTCCGACTTGTAGTGACCCCTTGGACTACAGCCTACCAGACTCCTCCGTCCATGGGATTTTCCAGGCAAGAGTACTGGAGTGGTTGTCATTGCCTTTTCCGATAACAGAACAATAGTAGTAATTAAATAACTGCTATTTACACGCACGTCCTACTTGTTATGGCGACCCTGCAAATTGATACTCTCTTTGGCCTGAGACTGAGGGTCATGGAGATAAGGGACAGCTAGCAAGTGGCAGGGCTAAAATTCAGTCTTCCACAGTCTGACTCCAAAGTGTTTGCTCTTTGACCACAGCCTCATCCTGCTTCATTTAACTCTAGGCAGACCTAATTTCTCCCACAACAGTGGCAGATTTCAAGGGTAGAAACCCTTTGGTCCTTTGGAAGCACAGAACCATGAGCAGTCAGGCTGTCGATTGTCCTGGACTTCGGGGACACTTTTTAGGGGCACTGGCTCTACTTCTAGTGTTTCATTTTTCTTTCCCCCAAGGTTCATACTCAGTTTCGCTGCCACGCCCTGGGTGCTCAGGCTTGGGCTGCCTAACCAGCCCTGGGCAGTCACTGTGGTCAGTTGTGCTGCTTGGGTTGCCTTGGATCGTATGTTCTGTTCTGGGTCTCAGTTTCACCCAAACCATATGGGCAGAAAGTGGGGAGATGATTCCAGGGCATATCAAAGTGCTGTTACCAGAAGAGATAGCTGCTCCTTCTCACCCCCTGCCCTAGACCGCAGCCATCCAGAGCACCAATCACTTATTAATATTTGCTTTTGCAGGGTGCCAGCCCCAAGCTGAGCACCAGAAGGACAAAGAGGGGTGAGCATATCCAAACGGTGAGGAGTTCGCTGTCTGAGAATAAAAGTATCACGGACGAACCATCAAAATGCTGTAGGATGAGGTGATAGCCAAGGAAGCACAGAGCACCCTTGAACATTTCATTTTGCTTGGGGATGGGAGAGGGGGCACGGGAGAAGCCATACTGAGGAGGTAACATGTGAGCTAGGCTTCAAAGGGTGTGGTCGCTTTCATCAAGAAGGAGTGGTGGGGAACAGCGTTTCTGGCAGCATGTGCAGAGGTGCAGAGACATGAGAAATCTGGTATATTCTGGAAAGAGTATAGTTGGATGATAATGCAAGACAAGGAAGGGGAAGAGGGGCTTTTTAGCCTCAAGAATAAAGGGGAAAAAAGCATAAAAGCAATCACTGTTAGTTAGAGTTTAGAGTGATCTTTCTTGGCCTTTTACCTAAGCTTCACTTAGCCCAAAAGGAAATTGGTGCTTTCCCAATCCACAGCTTCCCTTGGAAGAGGAAGGGTTAAGGGACAGACCAAGATAGCCTGAAACCTGCACAAGGGAAAGGGGGCTGCGAAGGAAGGGGCAGGTCACAGAAGGGACAGGTCAGTTGCTGAACTCAATAAAAACTTCCATGCTGAGCCCTCTCCTGGACCTTGTGAAATACAGAGATCAGTAAGACAGGGCTCATAGGCTGGCTAGAGAAACACACAAGGAGGCAGCAAAGACAATGGGCTGAGTTCTATGGCTTGTGATGTCCAGCAAGTATCTATGGGGGCACCAGAAACACCTACTCCAGGCCAGAGGCAAGGAAAAGTCCTCTTAGAGGAAGGACACTGGAGCTTCCTCTAAGTTGGATTTTAAAGAATAATAGAAGTTTGCTGCCTAGAGACCGAGGGGCTCTTATCATTCCCTTATCCCCCCGCTTATTAAAACTGCACATGGTAGCTATTGGGCTAACATCTGTCCTTCCTGCTAAATTCCATGGCAGCAGAGACTTGACTTGTCTGGTTCCCTGAGTTCTCTCCTAGACCTAAATGAGAGCCTGGGCTCAATACTGTGTGTGTGTACAGGAGCAAGTAGCCTGTGCAAAGCCTCAGCGGAGGGTGCAGACAGAGGCAGCAGCAAAAAGTATGATTTGGGATAAGGCAGGTGGGGCAGGCAGAGTTCAGGGCAGAAATGGCCTTGATTGCCTATTTGAGCAGTTTGGAGTTTAGCTTTTAAATGGGGAGGGACATGATCAGATTTGTACTCACCCACTTAGAAGCTCCAGTTTGATCCCTGGGTTGGGAAGATTCCCCTGGAGAAGGGAATGGCTACCACTTCGGAATTCTTGCCTGGAGAATTCCATTGACAGAGGAGCCTGGCGGACCCATGGAGCCACAGAGAATCAGACCTGCCTGAGCGACTAAGGCTACTACTACTATTTATTTGACAAAGACGTACGGACTACCTACTATATGCCCAGGACTGTGTTCGACCCTAGGGATATGGGAGGTTCTCTTTCCTCACAGAAGCCAACACTCTTGTGGGAAAACAGTAAACTATTAAGAAATAACATTTCTTCAGCTAGTGTTGAAATGCTAGGTAAGAAAATTAATATGGGTAAGAGGCTAGAAATCATTCAGAGGGGTAGTTTCAGAGCCAGATGAGGAACACGTCGGATACAATTATATTTACTGCAAGGAGCAAAAGAGCTGGTTCACAAGTAGCCTGGTGTGTAGGAGTTTATTTGTATCTCACAACAGGAAGTTCAAGAGGTAAGCACTCCGGGGCTGGATGGGGACTCAGGGATGATGTCAAGAAAACATGTTCCTCCATCTTCTTGTTCTATGCTATGAGCTTTATCTCTGATGTTTTAATTTGCCTTAATGAAGAGTCATGGATTACATATTTACTTCAAGTTCATAATTAAAGACACAATGTTTTGCTGACATATACATTTCTCCATCCAGAAAAATTCAGAAAAGTCTGACACTCACAAAAATGACTGATAGGAGTTTGGGGCAGTGGGAAGTTGGAAAAAGGGCCAAAGCCACATCTGTATTGATACGATAGATGATTTGATGGCACCGGTGTGTGTGCAAGGTATTCAGTTCCTATCCTGGGCAAATTCAGTGGAAGCAGGTCTTCAAAACCAGAAATGGCCGTGAGTGTGTAAGCCCTGTCTCCCCACATCTCGCACAAAGAAATGCTTTAGTGAAAGTGTCAGGCTTCCTAAATGTAATAGAATGGGGATACGGGACAAGCTGACCGCAGCTGACTCTTGGTTTAGAGAGGATCACTCTGGGGCGGTGGGGAAGAAGGATGTGAGGAGCAAACTCTGGAAGCAACAATCCCGGGAGAGATGGGGAAGGCTGGCCTGGGCAGGTGACGGGAACGGAGATGCGGGAGCAGCTTTGAGAACTATGGGGTAGGGAGCTGACACTGTGGCGGTTCAGGGAGGGATGAAGAAGGGCGACTGAGAGGAGGGTGCCCGGAGGCAGCTGCAGGAGTTGGTGAGCCGTTCCCAAGCCCCAACGTTCTTGCGCCCCCTTTGGATTGCTGCTTGTAAGAGGCGAATTCCAAGATGGCTTTCTGAATGCCAAGGATTTCCTGGGGTCAACCTGTCCTTCTTTGATTGGTGGAGCCAGCCAGTCATGAAATTCAAATACTGACTGGGTACTGGGCATTCATTAGTGTCTTGGTAACCAATGACAAATCTGTTTAAAAAACAAAACAAAACACATGGTAGCCAATATTTAAGGAACTCGGGGGAATGCAGGCCAAGGAACCCAGCCCTTGGGCCCCAGTTACTGGACTCTTGACTTGGTTACTGTTTTGGGGAGATTTAGTTGAGAAGTGGTAAAAATTGCTCTAAAAAACCTGGGGCTAGGAATTCCCTGCAGTCTGGTGATTAGGGTTCCTTGCTCTTACTGCCAAGGGCCGGGTTCGATCCCTGATCAGGGAACTAAGATCCCACCAGTCATGTGGTACAGCCAAACAAATAAAAACGAAAGAAAACCCCAAAAGAAACCATACCCTTAGGGCCGTGAATATCATCTCCTAAACAAGGAAGGGAGGGTATTAGTCTGAGAAAGCTTCCTTCCTCATAGATTAAGACCTTTATTTTTCGTTAATGTAACTAGCTAAACTGGTTTCAGGTCAACAAACAGTCTGCCCTGCCTAGGCCAGGCACCAAAAACAAAACAGAAGAAATTCCTTCCCTCAGAGTTCTGGTAGTAGGAGCCACCCAAAGCCCTAAATAAACAAGCTGTCTGTGTATGGTACACGAGTGGTTTCCTTTTGCTTTCCTATGTTAAGCAGTGTTCTTGGAGCTAAATCTACCCTTCGTTGCATAATTCGCTCATAAGTCACGTTGGGTCTTTTTTCTTCTTCAATCGTATAGTCAAAAGGAGATTCTGGTCCAGACGTGTACATGTCAACCAGCAACGGGAAACGTTCTGGCTAGCCGTTGTCCCAAAGTTTCTCATTCTTGAATTTGGGAGAATTCAAAATGGAATCACTGAAGGCCCAGAGTGAACTGTCCAAGGATCAGTCAACTGACAAACAAGATCCAGGTTTCCCAGTTCACAGGCCGAGGTGGTATAATTCAGCATCGCCTGATGGTGGGACTGCCTGTTCTACGCTCCAGACCAAGCTGCTGGCCCAGGGGCTGGCCCAGGGGCTGCTCACACACACCTCGTGGTAAAGACACTGTTAAGTATACAGCTCTTGCTAGGCGACAGAGAATTTCCACGTTTGTCACCTCACTCCACACAGACTTACTAAATTTAGTAAATGAAGTTACAAATTACCCAGTGAAATCTGAATGCAATATTTGGAACACACTTATACTTAAAAAAAAAATCTATTTGAAGTTTGATTTTAATTGAGTGTCTTAGTGCATTAGCACTGCTATAACAAAATACCACAGACCAGGTGGCTTAAAAAACACACATTTATTTCTCATGGTTCTGGAGGCTAAGAAGTCCAAGATCAAGGCACTAGCAGATTTGGAGCCTGGAGAGGGCCCTTCTCCGGATTCACAGATAGCTGTCTTCTCCCTGGATCCTTGTATGGTAGGAAGGATGAGGGAGCTCTGTGGGGTCGCTTGCATCAGCACTCACGGCATTCAGGAAGCCTCTGATCTTGTGACCTATGTACCTCCCAGAGGTCCCATCTCCTAATACCATCACGTAGGGCAGTAGGATTTAGCAAATGAGTTTTGGTGAGATATTGGATTTAGTCTATAGCACTGGGTGCTCTTTTTCTGTGTGGCAACCCTAACCCCACAGTCCTCAGAGGCAGACAGTATCAGTGTCCCTGTCTGATCACTGAGGCTCACAAAGAAAATTGCCTAAGGTCAATCAACCAAGGCGGTGGCAGAACCTGGCCCCTGGATTCACCCCTGGGTGTCATCTTTAAGGCATCAAGGATGTGCTGGGATGGAGCGTGGGTGTCTTGGGGCTAGAAGGGATGAACAATGTAAGCTTAGGCCGTAGAGGGACCAATCAGCAAGAGTTGCGGATCCTGCGGTCTTCATATTAGAGGGCAGAGAAGAGAGCGTTTCCGCTCTTAGCTGTAGCTGATTTTCGGTTTTAGTTTACTGTACCAGGACCTGGGCACCCTAGCCAACAAGGCTGGAAATGCAGGAAGCCATCTGGAGCTGTGTGCTGAGTCATAGGGCCCGGAGAAAAACAAGAACATCATGATGGCAGAGGAGGAGGTGGGGAGCAACCTCCCTGGAGATCACGAACGGCCGCCAGAAATAGAAACCGCTCCCTCTGAAGCATCTGTTAGAAGGGCCAAGATCACCACGCAACTGGAATCCCCTTTCTCTTAAACACCGACTGAATGCAGAGCTCTGTTCTGTGAGAATGTCAAAAAGTCAGGTGGTTAGTGAGAGTTCCTAGCTTTTTTCTGAGGGGTGGGGTGGGGTATTGGTTCCTTTTTTTCCCAAATCCAGTCTCATCTTCTTCTCTTACTACCTGTGAGCCCTTGGGTGGTCTACTCAAATTTTCTGACCCCATTTCATCTTCAGGAGTAACAATCCTCATCTCACTAAGATAGTGTGAGGGTTTCAATGAAATCACATTTTTTTCAAGTGTCTTGCCTAGGTCTAGCACACAGTAGATGGTCCCAAAAGAGTAGATTTTGTTGTCAGAGAGACATAAAAATATCTTCCTTTGGGGTTGGTGCAGGGATTAAATCAGATAATGTGGGGAGGGAAACACTGGATACAGGTCTCAGGCAGAAGTCAGCTAAAGATGAGATTCCTTTTTCCTTGTTTTGCCCCTAGGTCCTGAGATGGCTGGTTCTGGACCCCCTGGATGCTGTTTAGTAAGGCTAAATGCAAACACAGTGAAGGCTTATATATGTTCATTCCATCCACAAATGTTTCCTTTAACATCGTGTATATCACTGGTTCAGCCTCTGTGGAGGCAGAGACAGAATGAAGATGAATTCCTATTTGTCCATTGATTTCAGCAATTGTTTCGTGGTCAGGCACTCTGTGAAGCATTTTATGCAGATTGGATTCTCAGAGTAACTCTTTCAGATAGGTACTATTATAATCCCACTTTACAGATGGGAAAACTGAGGCTCAGAAGGATTCAATACATTGTCCAAAGGCACAGAGCTAGGAGGAAGCAGAGGCAAGGCTCAGTCCCAGGCCTGACTATCCCTACCTACCATGGACCCAGAGGGAGAAAAACACTCAGTTGGAGATTTCAACGTATCCAGGCACAAAGGTGTCTACACAGCACAGTGAGATGAAATGTCGGAGAAGAGATTGGTCATCAGAGTGACTGTTGGCAGTTCTGGGCTAGAAGGGGCTCCCTGGGGGGCTTCTGAGAAGCTGGGGGTGGGGAGTAGCCCTAGCCCATGGGGAAGCAGATGGAAGAGAGTATTAATGAAGGCGGGTGAGCAAAGGCACACAAGACTTGGTCAGGTGTGGGCAGGGTTCAGCGGCAGGCCAGCTGGCTGAGCCCCGGGCCTGTATGAGACACAAAAGGAGGAATTTCCAGTTGGGATGGAATCTGGGTAGGCAGGATGTCATCAGTTTCCAGAATGATAAACTCGGGCCCAGCTGAAGCGACGTCTAGTCTTAAAGCATCACTGCTTAGAGGATCCCTACAAATCACATGCTGGCTGTCAGCAGTTCTCAAAGGTGTACCCGTCAATGGAAATGAAGGAGGTTTCTGTAGGCAGTAGACATCACCTGTCTTGCTGAGTGACCTCAACCTTAAGTAAGGAGATAGTGACATTTCCTTTGTGTTCAGAGGCTTCCACTAAGAAGGCCAAGTGCTAAGGGTCATCAAAGCAAACTCAGAGATGGTACAACTGTTCTTCAAGCCAGTCTGGCAATATATATCAAGAGGATAAACCTGATCCCCCCTTTGATGCCATGATTTTACTGCTAGAAATTAATCCTAGGGAAATGGTCATGGAGGGATGCAAAATTCTGTGTGTACAAGGATGGTTGTTATAGTATCACTTGCAAATACAAGTACCAGAAATGTCCCCCCTCCAACCCCAAAAAAGAACAGATCTGTGGTTACAAAGGGGGAAGGGGAGTTGGGGAGGGGTGGATTGGGAGTTTGGGAAATGCAAACTATTATATATAAGATGGATAAACAATAAGGTCCTACAGGGTACTAAATTCAATATCCTGTGATAAACCATAATGGAAAAGGACATGAAAAAGAATGTATATGATTGTATAACTGAATCATTTGGCTGTACAGCAGAAATTAACACATTATAAATTGATTATACTTCAATAAAATAAATCAGATAAAAAAGAAATGTTCCAACTAGTCAATAACAGGGACTTGGTTGAAAATGATGATATAGCCACTCAATGGACTACTACACTACCATTAATAGTCTTTGTTTAGTTGCTAAGTCGTGTCCGACTCTCTTGCAACCCTATGGACTGTAGCCTGCCAGGCTCCTCTGTCCATGTGGGATTTCCCAGGCGAGAATACTGGAGTGTGTTTCCATTTCCTTCTCCAGGGAATCTTCCTGACCCAGGGATCGAACCCAGGTCTTCTGTTTGGCAGGAGGATTCCTTACTACTGAGCCACCTGGGAAAAGTCACTGTGGTCACACCATATTAAGTGAAAACATCAAGTTGCAAACCATTAATATAGTATGATCTTAGCTTGAAAGTACATTGATAAAATCCATTCTCTCCCCCTCCTTGTTTTTAAATTCCCCAGACATTTACTGAGCACCTATCAAGTAGCAGGAGCAGTCCTAGGCATGCAATACAGCAGTGACTATAACCCACGGGATGCCTGCCTCTGGGAGCGGGGTGAATACAAGGCTGCAGATGGTAGTCAGCTCGGCGGGAGGGCAGCAGGGGAGCAGCAGAGGCTTGGCCAGGAGAGCTGTTCCCCAGTTAAGGAGGAGGCCCCAATATCTGAGGGGTCTGTGAGGAGGCACTTGGGGCCTCCTCACCTGCTGCTCGGCACCCCCTGCGCCAGCCCATTTCTGCCCACCTCGCACAGGCCTCAGGGAGCAACCCAAGGCCATGACTTCAGCCCAAAGAAGACAGCGATGGGAGGGGGACTCCCACCCACCCAACCTAG